>KN884171.1:71957-83555 GCA_000934455.1 Apostichopus parvimensis
TATGGGCTAAAGTCATACGCCATTGTGTGCACTAGAGTGTGTAGCTTAAAAAACAACAACATGGGAAGTTCACATCGTTTCCTGGCTATATTCAATCACCTTTATCTATCCGGTATCCCAATATTATCACTATTATTTTCGAAACTAGAAACCAGACAGTCTCAAACATCTTGAGATCAGCTCTGAACAACCATATACGAGTAGCTAACATTCTGTATACCGAATTTGATAACCTGTAAAATAGACAATCATGGAGGTGGAATTAAACAAGCAGTAGTGATAACAACTTAGAAAGTTATGTATGCAGTATGATATACCTAGGTATGGTATGTGAGTTCAAATTTTAAAATATGTAATCTTTAAATAATAAAACTTAAAGCTGAAATGTTGTTTCTAATTCTCAAAATAGTTTAAGATGCTACAAATTACATTTTTCAACGTAATGGTGGGATGACAAACCTGCAAAAACTTGCACTGAAAACGAGAAAGAATGGAATGGGGAAGGGGAAGGGTAGGAGGGTAGAGGATATAGCAACATTCTTCACTGGGTGCAACAAATAAAAAATTAAACACATAATGTTACAATTACATGAAAATGGCAGATGCACCAAGGTTCCTTATTATTTCAGTATTTTTTCAATATCAACATTTAATAATTTCATCACATTGCACACGTTGTTATTTCGTCATATTGATTTGATATGTTTTTTTATTCTCTGTAGGTATGGACACTATGTGGAAGGAACATGTTCTTTTCTTCAACGTAACAACTCACTAACGGTAAGTACTGCACACAATTCATTAGTGACTCAGTCGGATACAGATTTTCATACCAACAGCGCCCCCTCCCATCTCCAACACACCTACGTTGCCTGGAGATTTGGAATCAATACCTGCAGATTGGTGTCGATAACCTAGAGAATTAATGAACAAAAACCTTCCAAATTTAAG
The DNA here is from genome assembly GCA_000934455.1 of Apostichopus parvimensis. NCBI lineage: Eukaryota > Metazoa > Echinodermata > Holothuroidea > Aspidochirotida > Stichopodidae > Apostichopus > Apostichopus parvimensis. Next base: position 72,909 of record KN884171.1, read on the forward strand.
TAAAAACTTGTTTGTTTGTTTTAACATTCTAACAAATAATTTGTGTTCAGCATAATTGTATTCCTTGGCACTGGTCTTTGACTTCTTCAAGCCTTGTACTTTACACAATATGACTCCATGTAAATCTCTTTTACTTTGTTTAACCAGTTTAAGATTTGTAAATGTGTGTCCATTAGAGCTGACAGGTATGAGTAATGCCTAGATGTGCCCAGGTAGTGCCTCTATGTGCATGTGTGTCCATTAGAGCTGACATGTATGAGTAATGCCTATAGGTGCCCCTGTAGTGCCTCTGTTCGCACGTGTGTCCATTAGAGCTGACATGTATGAGTAATGCCTAGATGTGCCCCTGTAGTGCCTCTATTTGCATGTGTGTCCATTAGGGCTGACAGGTATGAGTAATGCCTAGAGGTGCCCCTGTAGTGCCTCTATTTGCAAGTGTGTCCATTAGAGCTGACAGGTATGAGTAATGCCTAAAGGTGCCCAGGCTGTAGTGCCCCTATTTGCATGTGTGTCCATTAGAGCTGACATGTATGATTAATGCCTATAAGTGCCAGAGTAATGCCTAGAGGTGCTATGTAGTGCCTCTGTTTGCATGTGGTGTCCATTAAAGCTTTCAACATTTCAGATTGTGGTACCATTTACGATTTGTGCAAAGATTTGAAGGGGAAAAATATAAATCGATATAACCCAGTCTTGCAATGATGTTCTGACGAAGTTTCTTAACGTACTGAAAATTTGTTTTGCCCCTACGACTAATATTTGCAGTGTGATAATCAATTTTTAAAGTTGAGGATTTATGTTTGCCTGGAACTTAGGACATCGCTGGGTTTATATTTTAACGCAGACGATCATTTTCTATAACAAAAACATCTAGCTTTCTTGATATCAAAATAATAATGAAAATCATATTCGTTAAACAATCAACAATTCAACAGATTAAATGATCTTCAGGAAAATTATCCAATACAAAATGTAAGTAACATCTTTTTGCTATGAATGCCGGTGAGCATTTGTTTGTGTGACTCGTGATGTTATTTGAAAAACGTAATGTATTTAATAGTTACTTTCATTATGAGGTCAATCTGAAAGCTTCCCTTCTTACATTACCACAATGTTGAGGTTCTTTAGAAAAGGAAGTAATTTAGCTGTAAGTGCTGTCTGAGCGCAATTTCAAAGAAAAGACGGAACTTTAAGGTCAGCCGATATACAGTATAGGAATATTCGTTGCCATTTACATATTGTGCGCTTGAATCCAACCAATCACTTTTATTTTGCATCGACTAAATATTACGTTTTTTTCTGCGTATATAGTACGCCGTGTGGGTAAAAACATATTACCATTTCTCGTTTGGAATATGGCGTGGTTACCGAGAGTGACATCTGTGGGGAAGGTGGAAGGTGGAAATAGCGGTACTTCCCACTTGAAGATAAATACAACTGAATTAAACGATACCATAACTCATTATAGAAACTGCTATCCCTCTATCACGTCAAATAAAGAGGAGGGGATGGGGCTTGATAACAACACTAAATATACTTACACAACTACATCAATAATATCATGGAACACTCTGACATCATGACCGTCCGATAGAACTTGTTCGTGAGCGAATCAAATCAAGATGATCAGTCTAGTTATTGATTCATTTGTCAATGTTCTCAACATAGGTCTGTTCATACTTTACATGCTATACACATACTTATATACGAAAGTTCTCAAAACAGGAAACTATCTGTTCAGGGGTTGTAATACTTCGATTCTACAGGAAGTAATGAAGACGTTTTTTTCATTCCATACTGTGTGTACGTGGATTACATTGTATCACATCGTAACAGGAATAAACAAGAGGAATCGTTCCGCCATTTTGTAATGTTAAATTTTTAGAGTGTGGAAAGTAAATGAAATGGTTCCAGGAGAGAAAATCTCACCACACTGGAGCTTAGAGGGTTACCTGGTGACTTGAATCAGGTTTTCAAGATTGTGTATGTTTTTGACAATTTGTCCTTCACCGACTATTTTATGTTTGCTAATAGTAGTTGTACCAGAGGTCATTGTCTTAAACTTCAAAAATCACAAAATAGGATTAATATTCGGCATAACTGTTTTTATAATAGGGTTGTGAATGAGGAACGGTTTGCCTGAGAAAGTTGTACTTGCCAGTAGTGTGAATGGGTTTTAGAATGCTTTGGACAAGCACTATAGGCATTGTAATTGGGTCTGAGTGTTTGTGTCTTCAGCTTCTTTTTCTCTCCGATAGGGTCCTTGATGGGGACTTAAGTGTCCCTCCTGATACTTTTTTTCTACTAAACTAAACTAAATCGGAGTAGAAGTAAAATTAATTTGACCATCAAAGAAAAAAAGACATTTCTAGCCATGCAGTTGTTATAAACACAATAACTACAGTATAAGACTGCAGAGAGATAGACGTTATTTTCTACCGTTAACGTAACAAGTAGGTTTGGTTCGTATGACCAGTGTATGCTGTACATTACAAGAGGTGCTGTTTGCTTTCAAATCAATCATAATAATGCAAAATGGCCGTGACGTAGCATGTTCCATAGAGTAAAATGAATACATATATAGTTACATAATTTTTACAACATTTATATCGTGATTCAAACTGAAGCTGATAAGAAACTGTAAGATATTGTGTAGTAACCGTATTGTACTATGAAGAACATTTCATTTCATCAATTTGTTTAACTACAACTGCACTGTTACAACTTATATTACTTTATTAAGTTACAGTTATCCAGGAGAACTGTTGCATGGAGCCTTTTGTGCTTGTAATATATTGCATTGTACATAACACCCGTGACTATATGTTTCATTGTACTGTAATTAGAGAAGTACTGTAATAAATCGATTTAATTAAGAATTCAACGTTAGCGCAGTCGGTTACGTGTTTAGAAACACATTTAGTGTTAATCGTAGTGTTGTAAAGGATTACTTTCACCCGATTACCAAATATGTCTGCATTATTAGACTCAGTATTTATCTGACTTTTTAGCTGTATTTGCTAGTGTCTCACATCTGCTGAAGACACTTTATTTTGTTCCTATACCAACATATACTGGACAGGTAAAATATGTTTGAAGGTACATACAGATAGGACAGTGAAATAGTGTAGGCTGGGGGGGGGGACAACCCCATACAATATTACAATGACCCCACCCCCAGTTCCACCATTAAAGCATTAAAATACCATGAACTTTTTCTATTGGTGAGTAAACACTGCATTGGTGCCCCAGCAGTGCCCCCTGCCAAAATAGTCCTGATACTCCACTGGTTATGAATCTTCGGAACTATGAACTATGAACAGGGTAGATTCCGGAAATTTCACAAACAAGGTTAGGCTTTATTATACTAGTATCGTTCACATTCATATTTCTTAACCAATTAGTGTTCAGGTGTTATCTAGGAAGTCCGAAACAGATATGATACATGAATATTTCCAACTATTTCATTAGCTTGGTTTTTTCCATAAACTAAACGGTTTTATTTCCAATTTCCTCGTTTATTTTTCTAATTTCAGTAAGGTTAAGATTCTGTTATTGTACGTTATTACCAGTAAGTGTTAAATAAGCAGATTTCGACACAAATTGCAGCTTTAAATTATATATTATTGTACATGCGTTTGCAGTGTAAAATGTTAGTACACTGTGGTACTTACGGTTATAGGACAAGAATATAATAGGTTATGTATACCTATTTAGTATTAAGACACATACATTTAGAGGACAGGAAGTGTAATTTATGTAGTATATGGTACATACAATTTGAGGACAGATACTGGTCTTAGAATATATGTATTCCTGAACATTAGAGGACATCAGGTGTCTGTATAATGTAAGTTATGTATTATATAGTACATGCAGTCAGGAACAAGGTACCGGTAGTTTAAGTTACACAGTTAGAGGACATGTACTGCTAGTGTAAGTTACGTATTACATGTTACATGCGGTTATATGACAGGACGTGTAAGTTATGTAATATATGGTACATGCTGTAATGTGCAAATGTCGCATGTAGCATGGTAGAGATGATACTTTCTCGTTGCCTCTAGGGGGAATTATTTGGTTGGCTATGTCCAGAACCTAGCTCCAAGAAGCTCCACCCAAATAAATGATTAAAATGGACTGTTGATTTCAAGATGATCTCTGTTACCATGAAATGTTCAAATGAACGCTGTAAAATTACTTTAAAATACTGATTAAAAGTATAAATTATATGGCCGTAATATACTGATTAAGAGTACCGGGTGATTCCTTTTCCAGAACTGCTAAGAAGTTGCAAAGTTTGGGACCACACGTGATGGGGCATCCGATCCATGCTTTGTTTAAATGTTATAGAACTTGCAGGAGTGTTATAGGAGCTTGAAGGAGGTATAACATCACTTCATAACAATACCATTAGATGAACTCCGGCACCGGTAAAGTGTAAGTTACATATTACATGATACATACAGTTATAGGACAGGAAGTGTAAGTTATATATTATATGGTACATATTCAGTATGCAGCCATCGGTACATACTGGCAATAAGGGATTTTTGCCCGCATGCCAGAGCCATCCGGGCAAAAAGCAAAAAGGGACTTTTTGCCCTCAGGGGCTTTGTGTTACCTCTAGACTATCGAGTGTCGAAAGATGAAACGCAATACTAATGTGAAGTCGACATGAAAAATAACTCCCCAAAGTATGGCGGCCCTGTTCAACACGGAGGAGTAATGTCCTATATGGTGTTGCCGATGAACATAAAAATCCCTGAAACACTAAACATCTTTCTATAAGAAACGTATTATTTGTTTCTTGTACATTTTTAGTTCAAATAAAAACATCTTAGTTAAGTACCCTCCGTGACTTACGATGATGGAACAACAAACTACTTTGTTGAAAGTAATTATTTGATCAGCAAGAATTTTGAATGATGATATGACGGTGATTTGACAATCACAATTATGACAAATAAGTTTATTTTGCATTGTTGAGTATTTGGAAAACGTAAAACAGTCATAATGGGGTCTACATCTCGGCATCCATAGTGTTGTTTAATAATCAACTATAACAGGCAGTTATTTTAATGCGCGAAGAATCACATGTAGCATGGAGAAACCAAAGAAACCAACTTCAATCTGAATTTAAAAAAAATATTAATAACGAAACTCTGCCAAAGTGCAAACTATACACATACATCTCATACTTCTTAAAACAAGTTGCAAATTGTGAATTTCTTTATGAACGTCGTAAAACAAAGTAAGAGTTTTGAATGTTTTATCTTGGTTGTTTACTTGTTCTATTTTTTATCGTTTGTTTGTTTCCGATAGGAGATCACCTCTGGTGGGATCACCTCTTTTCATTTATTCATTTAGTTGTTCCGCCCTTAAAAATCCTCCCGCTGTCAGTACTGCTTTGAGTTAGAAGATATAAATGAGAACGGGAATAATAGAAGTTTGCATTGTAATCAATATATTGATTACAATTATATAAGATGTAAAATTCAAAAAATAGTGAACAACTTGGCTAAAGCCCGCCACCACTTTTGAACATGTATACACCATAGTTATGACACCATAACAATATTCACTTTACGTATTTGTTCGACCCGAGGTATATCGTTACTTCCTGCAGATCCGTAGAGCACGATCAAAGAGAACGTATATTGAATCGCAACGCGACACTGTATACACAAGTACTGTCGGCTGTACTGTTAATATATCTGGCTAGCTAGCTGCATTCTCCAGGCTTTAAGGCCGATAGCAATGGTACTCAACTGCGTATTAAATGTATCATTTCATTTTAAATTTAACATAAACCTTATCGCAATGTCATTTTTTGTGGCCCTATTGTAGTGAAATTGCATCCAGAAGCAAGCCTTATTCACAAGTAACAATTTATTCTGGTTTACAATCTGTTTTAAATGATATGGGAGGTCTTCTGTTGAAACTAATTTACAAAGCGTACAAGGAGCAGTGGCGGAGCGCTGTGACAGGCTCAGCATGAGTTGCCTACGCAGCTAGTCTATGAAAGTGTAATTGTACAGAGACTATATGAACGTTTAGGTTGCAACGTCTAGTCATGTGGGTACCAGTGAGGGCGCTTGTGAGCGCCATGACAGGCTTAGAATATGTTGCCTACGCAGCTAGCCTCTGAAATTGCAAATATACAGATACTCTATGAAACTTAAATCTGTAACGTCCAGTCATGTAGGTTTGTTCACTTGGCAAGTAATGCTAATATTGTAGCGCGCACGCGCACAACAATAATGCTAACAAAATCTGTTACGTAACCGTTGTGCCCCTGGCTCTAAAAATAGGTCGTTGCCTCCGCGGAGCTCAGTGAACATTTAACTAAAACATACGAGGGGGGTAACACGTAGTTTTTTTCAAACCCTAAGCTTGAAGTTATGTTGCAAGCAGGCATTGGTAGGGCTTCGGATAAACGTCGGAACGCTTTCTTAGGTACAACATAGAACAGGGCAAAAAAATCATTACCTGGAATGCAAGCTCGATAAATCTACACAAGAAATCACGGAAATGACAAAAGGAAATCGAATCAATCGAGGATTTCTGTATTACAGCAGTAAATTAACTTGATATATTCAACGAAACAGACAATCATACTTCGTGCTTCCTGTTATGTTGATGAGAAAATTATTGTTAGTTTCATGTATTATATTTGTAGGCCTAATGTGATTTCATATTCATAACTCCAACTTCTCAGTAGTAGTCGTGACTGAGACCAGGGTTAATAATAAAACTCCAACTGGTTAGTATTTAAAAAATAACAAATTATAATTTCATACATGCTGGCAGTTAGGATTAAAGAGGTGGTGGTGATGGTTTCTATATAGTTGTATCTATCTGAAACTATCGGACATTATATCAGACTCCAACCAGTTTGAGTTATTTAATGAAATCACGTTACCTGATGTAATTATTTCATTGATGCCATTAAGGATTTCTGTGGCAATAATTATCCACTTAAATATCACACAAATAATAGTTCTCAGAAAGTCGTTCCATGGATTACTTCCGGTATTCTTTGTCCTGTAACTACAAAAGAAGAAGAAAAAAATACGAACTACAAATCATTCCTTCACAACCGCACTCCTTCAAATCAGCTTAAATACATCATCTACAATACAAGCTGGTGTGGCAGGGAATAGTGTCCGGGCGTCTCACGGACACTTTCCCTTGAGAATTGTGTCTGTAGGACAACTTTCCCGGGGGGGGGGAATTGTGTCCAGAGGACAATATTTTCTGTCTGGACGGACATTATCAACTAGGATAAAACGTCCGTGTGTGGTGATTTTCTGTCCGCGCGGACAGGATGAAAAGAATAGCACGGAACAAAATAGGATAAAAGTGTCATGTATAAGTACCTGGATGAGTGATTGATAGTTAGTCAGAAAATTGCCATGGGAGCTGTCATTGAATGACAGGGTTACACCTCACTGATGTAGGGAGCATACATTGGAATGGAAAAACATATACTTTGGTATCTATTGTAAGCATTTTGAAATGTTACAAATTAATCTTTGAAGTGAACTTGCAGAATTGTTTATATTACTGACAGAAGTTCTCACTGTAGACTTACAGCATAGCAACAGTATGGAAAGGAAACACTTCTTGTTTATTAACCAAGTAGCATATTTTACTCAAATAAAATGTTGTTAAATAAGCACATGGGTTCGTTGGGGATGACTTTTGGACGAAAGCCCATGGCTTTGTTGGTGCTTTAGGTATGTACTACCTGGGAATGTACTGTCTAGGAAACTTTATAGGATACTTCGTTATGACAATAATTCACCTAGTGAACTCTGTTATGTCCATGCGTCATTCTTGCTTTACATCACAATTCAGTTTCTTTGTATTTTGGAAATTCATATCGATAATTATCAAGTCATCTATACATGTTTTCCTGTTGTTTTAATTATAGGCAGCTAAAACATTTTGCAAAATGTTTTCTTAGCGGAAAAATTTTGTATGGCTGCAGTGCGAGTCATTAAAGTCTACTGAATGTACCACCATAATGATCATCTTTAATATATGCTTAGTAAATTATAACATTGAGAACGAATGAATGAGCTATAAGTTCTCTGCAGGGCAATCTCCACACATACTTCCTATACTCTTGCACTGGCCAACAAAGGGATGCAAACTTTAGGCATCAGTTGATATGCATATGGTGAATGACTTTGCAGTTACAATAATGCAAATAAATATTGTGTTAGATGACAAAAAAAAACAAAGTGATTTAGTGATAACAGTGCTGCTTGTGAACATTAATTTCGACCTAGGCCTAGCATTTATAAGCTGAACGCATGAGGTGGTCCATATGTATTCCATTAACATGTTAGGTCTACGAGCTAGGATAGGTATTTGAAGGAAAAAATGTTACACAACTTCCATTGTGAAGTTTTATTTGCTCTTTTTTCAATAGTTTCTCTCAACACCCAGCTATCCTCCTTTCATTCACCCGCCCTCAAATTTGTCAAACAGATTACACTAGGCCTATATCAGCTTTTAGGTCCATTCTGGTCCCTATTCTAGCAATACTACAGTATATTACCAAGCAGTGTCTACATGTGATAATGCATTGCAAATTTAATATAAATGATATAAACTTGATTTAACCTGCACTAACTTAATTGCAACATTGTTTTACATATCGTAACCACTTTAATTACTGTGGAAGAATGTTTAATGAATATTCATACCACGTACATGTTTGCATAATGAAACTATCACCAGCACAAGACCCATCGAACCGTACATTAGTAGCCAACCCAGCTAACTTTCTGACAATTAAGTGATGGGCAGGTAGCCAACTGATTGCCTATAGCACATGCGACCCGCTGCAGTGTCTGAGTGCATCCCGGCACCAAGATACTAACAAAAATTGGAAAGTCTCTCAAAAGAAAGAGAAATTAAAGTAACACTCCTACTGCCTATAGCCTGCATTCGCATAACTTGAGTGTTAAAACAATCAAATCGAGGAGTTGCAGGTAATTTAATTGATCCCCCAAAATGGACAAGACAGGGACCCCCCCCCCCCCTTGCTGCCTTGTGTTTTAACTAGTAAGGGGACTAATTCCAGGTCATCTTTTCTAGTAAAATCTCAAAAGTCCTGACCTACCTGGCACATATAAGATTTTTTTTGGGTACCCTAACAATTTCAAACACTTAATCATTATTGAAATTGAAAGCTCAATAGCTCCTTAAGTTATCATTAAAGAGGTCTTTTATACAAACAATACCTTTCCCGTATGCCATTACTCATTAAATGTAATCGAATTATTTATTTTAATATTAGAATTTTTTTAATAAGATCTGTTTCTTATAAGAACCACTTGGGACGCAGAAATTACAACTTGCCCAAGCATGACAAATTTCGTCAATGAAAACATTGCCGGTTTTTACGTCATCTTTATGAAAATTACATTGAAGAAGGAAGTACCCGCCATATTTTCTTAGATAAAAATCAATCAGGGTACAGTCCTGACGAAAGATACTGTACTCTTCATCGGTATCCAGCTCAGGGGAAGTCATTTTGTAATATCAGATCGGGCTAAGTAAGTTAACGGTCTCAACTCTTAATGCACAACAGAAGGGTAGAACCGTTCGTGCAAATATGTAACTAAAGAATTTTTTGGCCTGCGCGTTACATTCAACGTTAACGACGTAGACGGCACATTCGGCTTACTTCACTGAGTATAGTATACTTCTTACAGTAGAATGCAAATACGCATGCGTGAAATAAAAACTTTTTCACACCGAGAACGTACGTAGAGCGGGAGGTTTCCACATTTCCCGCGTACTGAGTAAAGTATATTGACTCGGACCCCGGATTTGACCTCCATGCTCCGGATGGCGGGGAAACTTTCCGCTTTGCGTATCGGTTGAAATACTTTTGCCGTCGACCTTCATGGTTGATCTTTCTCCAACGTTTATAAATTCCGACCATCCAAACAACGACCGTAATGATAGTATTTACTTCGTTCCTCGCTTACCTGTCTCCTCACAACCTTAGCACCTCGTTCTACCGTGCCTATAAAGTCCTGGTAAAAAATAACACTGTGCGCCCTCTATAACCGGACCCCCCCCCCCGGTCACTTCACTTCTCATTCTACCATTAAAAGTGTCTTCACGCGAATTTCTTGTTGAAAAATTTCCCTTGGATTTCGTATTGGTTTTCTTTAGCGATCGTTGGAAGTTCTTTCCTCGGATTCTTAGGAGTATTAGCAGTCCTTTCCAGCCCGATAAGTATCCTTTTTGTTGAAAGGGAGGGTTTTGGGGACTGTTTCCCGCCATTTTCCTTCCCCACGCTATAGGCGTGTCGTTGTATTTTCATGTTCATAGCATGTTTACTTGTTTCTATTCGCTATTTCTTATGGGGGAAATCCGGCCAACGGCTGGGCGGTATCTCGCCATTTGTTTACATGTTTTTATCTGTTATTCTTCTTATAAGATGTTTGCTCGTTTCATGTTCTTCGTTACTTGGTCGCTTTTTCTAAGTGTTGGGTTCACTTTTGTAGCGTACTTTGTAGCAGTTCCGCATTAGCGCGGATGGGCCGTATCTCGCCTTTTTTACATGTTTTTATCTGTTATTCTTCTTATAAGATGTTTGCTCGTTTCATGTACTTC
>KN884172.1:0-12280 GCA_000934455.1 Apostichopus parvimensis
AGTTGCTTACGTGAATGATTTGAAATAGCTTTGGAACAAACTGGATTCATGGCCTTCCACTTCTCGATGCTGGACTGGTTTGTCGTCCAACAGAGTATCGAGTTCCACGGTCTTGTATGCAGCTGTACCGTACTCGTCCTGTAACAGAGCAGCAATTAAGCGGGAAGTGAGTCATTTATCTCGGATTAAGCAAGAGAGACCTCCTTCACCTCCTGCGAGGTCAGATAGCAGATAGCATAGATAGGCTGTATGCAGACAGAATTACCACATGACCCAGCAGCTCAATGTAGGATGTATACTACACTCGACACATTAAGCATAAAACTACAGCAAACCGTGTGGAGGGCAGTTCTTTCTCATATTGAACTCATACACAGTCTAACATTTTAAAATTCACCTTGCAGGTTCCTACACTTTCTTGAAAAATAGAAACTGAACAACATTTTTCATGACCAAATTAAGGTAACCTTTGACATCTTTCACAGAATATTCTTGTCCTTTTTTCTTTGTGGGGGGGGGGGGCAAATTTTCATGAGGCTAAAAGAAAAATAAAAGGCCCAAAAGGCGACTTTTCAATGCTTTTTGACAGTTTCACTTTTATTCTTGGTCTGGTCTGGTAATTGTCTATCAAATTTGCATGACTTTGCCAGATTTCCATGACCCACGGTCACCGGATCAAAATACAAAAACTGACCGAACCAACGCAGAGCACACTACGTTCAAGCAGCCATTTTTGTGATAAGTTTGATATATATTTATCTATACTATTGGACACACTATTGCAAATACTGAAGATAAGTCCACAATTGGATTACTTTAAACAATCTGTATGTGGCTACTGATCAAACCAAAAACAAACTGTCAAAAATGTGATTAAACTTTTCGGGCTCGATTCCATCGAGATGATTTTTAACTGATTTAACCCCCTCGTTCGGTGTGAATTTACAGATCTGTGAGAATGTATTATTAAGATCGATAGATTGCAGTTTCACTTTGGTACACTCGGCGACAGATGCCGAACCGGATGAAAAAACGGCCGCTTTCTGACGAGACAATCGGCACCGATGATGCTTACCTGCGATGACTGGGATCCGATCCAGAAGTGAAGATCGTAGTTAAGCTCATCGCTGTCTCCTTCTTTCTGAAATAAAATTTCAGAGAGAATGACGACGTGTAAGTGGCTGACAAGGGAATGACCTTTGACCTTTTTTGATCTTTGACGTCTCACCCCCGACTCTCGATGCCCTATACAACCACGCATGAATCGTGTAAGACTAACATCTGAACTCGGTCTCCAGATGACAAGGAATTTCTCCAAAACTTCAACACCGTTCACTCTTTCTATTTTCCCCCTTAAATAAACAACCCCCTTTCCAATTCATTCCCCAATTTGATAGAATGCTCGTAAACATTTGAAGACGGTAATCGATACCTCCACGTACACGTGGGAGATTAACAACAGGCCATGTACGGTACCAAGAGAGGGACCGCTATCTTAACAACATTTGAGAAGGTCCACCTTTGTACTTTACACGCCTCCCAGATTCCTATTTCTCCTTAAAAACAAAAAATCTGGTGCCTTTCTGTCACAACTCTGAGAAGGGGGGGGGGGGTCTATGTTCGTGGGCCACAGAGACGCTGTTACTACTCAGATCACTTCTGGCTAGCTTGTTTATACACAATATAAAATTTAAACAATAAATCACAACATCATATATATACATGATGTTTACCAGGAGTGTCAAGTACTCCACATATAAAAAATTGAATTTTTTACGACGTGTTTCTATACCGCGGCTGAAAATTTTATTCCGGACCCAACAAGCTGGCGCCCTACCACTAGATGCTTTTGTCTTGAGTCTTAATGAGAATGTAGCGAAACATGTCTTTACACCTTTGCTCTCTTTTGGCGCAATTTAGCTGCCACTTATCTCTCTCTCCATGAGGACAAGTTTCACCTCTCAGGTGTTATTTTCAACATGCATGCCCCCTCCCTCTCTTCTTGCTATCCTTTCACTGTTTCAGATTACACACCATTCCGACGAGCTTTCACCGATAGGTGTACATCGCCAACCATTCCCGAGTGATATCGTAATGAGTAGCACTTACGAAAGTGTTAAGAATGATGTATGAGTCCCCGTTGTAAAATTTGCCGTAATCTTCGCTGGGCCAGCTCTTGACCTTAAACTTGACTATCCTCCAGATCTGGATTCCGACCGACTCCCCCGCTCCCTTCCACGCTGGCTCTGTCTCGGCGGATTCCTTCTTGACCGCTCTGTCTGTGTCCGTCCCGACCAGGGCCATATTCGAGTCCTTCCAGTCATACTTCTTGGCTTTTACTAATCCAGACATGATGATGATGTTGGTGACTTTGTTTTAATTGTGTGTGATTAATTATAACTGCAAAAATAAAAATAAGAGAGGATAAAAAGAAAAGGAAAAAAATTAGTATTTAAATCTTGAAATACTCATAAGATTTATGGCAAGAAATATGATATTTGTTCCAATTGTGTAGTTTTAGGTAAAATTGGGAAACAGGAGTGGGATACAGGTAAGAAAGGAGCGAATCCTTCCTACTGTAATTAATGCTATCGATACACAGAAGTGCTGGCCAGGGAAAAAGCTGAACCAAATGCCAAAGAAGCTAAGAAAAAAGAAAGAAATATAAATATACATACATTTAATATATATATTTAGGTATTCTGTAATATCTGCAATGTTCAACAAAGGGAAATCATCTTTCAATCTTGATTGTGATCTTTTTTTTTTTTTTAATTTTTAAATATCTAAAATCTTACTACGTTGTACAGTACTATACCAGCATTGCCATAAATTTTAATATCGATCAGCTGAAGTGATTCTGTGCATTTCCAAAAAAAGAAATACATAAAACTGTTCATTTTCAAGAAATGGAACTTTGTTTAACCTGCTGATCAGATGAACAATGAAAAATGAGGTTTCATTCTGCTTATTTTGCCAAAAACATTTCATTCATTAAGTAATTAATGATGAAATGTATCAAAAACTTTAGCCACTGAAGACAGATTTGTTTCATGTATTCTGTTTATGTCGTGCCTCTTGATTTAAACAAACCAATGAGAGAACCCATTGTAACGCATATTCAGCACCAACGAAGCTCTCCTTGCTCACAGAACAATTGATCGTTGATGCGACTAGCAGACCGGTGACAACAGTACTAGTAAATGTGCAAAACCTAGCCTATGGTCACACATAACACTACACTTGGTATCACAGATCTCTTCACAATCTCTCTCTGACATGGCCTAATAGCAAACTGTATTAGAACTATGTCTCTGACTAGGCTACTAATATTATACTTACAACTAGGCTTCTACTCTAGTACTAGTAAGCCTACTAACAGTTACAGTTAGCCCAAATTCTTACTGTCATTCGATGAAGCTGATCGAACACTGACCATCTGTATCGTACATGTATATATATTCAATTCAGCAATAATCTCTTTCCTTAAGTCCTATCATATGAACAAAACCTAACGCAGAGGAGTTTGAAGTTGAGGAGAAACCAACAGCCTACTACTATCTAACAAGATTAGCGTTTACTACATATATGCAGTATGCATACCTTACCAGTACAGAATACTGCAGACGGAGCTAAATAAATGAATACAGGCCATGAGGCAGTTATTTTTACGAGCACGAATGTGGGAGAAGCCCGCAGGGGCTTATGGATTACATCATCATACTGGGTGGCTTCCAAATCAACATTTTACTTCAAATTTGGAATCGAAGATTACTACTTGAATATCATGCATGTGTTACACCAGTGACATCATCGCTGTTTAGTGTTGCATATTCATTACTACACTCACATCTAGGCGTGGTCTAGCTCTTATAACGAGAATCTTTTATTTCCCTCAAAATGCTGTCAAAATTTTAGTTTTAACAACTGTCTCTGTTAATTTTCAGTCATCAAATCACATACTTCATCCATGAACAACACCGGTGGTACGTCAAAACAAAGAAAAACATAACATCAAAAATTATCTAAATGTTTTTTTTTTCCTTTTTCGGTACGCACGTATATCGATTTAATCGGTAAAGGAGAAGCTGCTGCACTGTTGATCTTCATGTGCAATTTTTCCATACGAGGAGAAACTTGAAACTAAAAGTACCAAACAGTTTGAACAGGCGACGACACAACGGTGAAAATGAGACTCTAGCTGGAAGAAAATGACTTCCTGTTGGTCATCGTATTTCTCATAGCCTACACAATACTTCAGTTTTACTTTTTAATATTTCACAGAACCTTTCAACAAAATGCAGTGACACTTACAGGCATCGGACACTTGCTGTTTCTGGTACTAACTGTAAACCAAAAACTGCCTACATACATCCGAGAGAAGATCCACGTTTTTCCTCATTCCCCCCACCCACTTACTGATCGTGTAGAGCCTACAGTATCACAGAGTTCAAAGTCTGTTAATAAAGGGGTACTATGCCATCCAGTCATCCATTAGCCTGGCTTGCTCCTTCAAATCTAGACCTTGCTTTTTTTCCCCTATAAATTGATAGCTAACTGATTTGTCTTTATACTCTACACTAAGTATTACCATTCAGAATGACTGTACTTTGTACTCAACAGTACACACGATTGGTAGCTCGATAATCCCTCGTTTGAGACAACAGCTCTGTTCTAACAGTCAACACACAGTAATGTGTGTACAGTAACAGATACTGTACTACTGATGGAATGTTTTGGACCTGCCCATTAAACTCAATCGTTTCATAATTTACGTCTGGAGGTGTTCTGATTAATGATTTTTGAAATAGGTCGATTGGGTACAGTTGCATTTCTTCCCTGACATTGTAAATCTGCTTTAAATATAAACTTTTCATTTCAAAATTACACCGTTCTAAAATCCATGAGGGATTAAATCCGAGCCATCAGAGACATGACACATTATTAATGTCCAATTTTCTTTGTGTGTGTGTGTGTGTGTGTGCGTGCGGAAGGTAAATGTGGACATGCATTTGAAACTAGGTACCACACCCATTACAAGGTCAACACACTCTTCCTCGCCAGTTTTAGTCGAATCATCAATGATACAATATTAATAATCACTCAAAAACTCCCTGATTTGGATATTTATCAGAACCCAATACTATACATACTATATTTTGCAAATGGTAGATTCCGAAAGAAGAGGTGATGGGTGTTGACCCGGTGGAGGGATAACTGGGGGGGGGGGAGGGGAGGAACAATGCATAAATTGTTACCGGTAAAGTAGGCAAGGTACTGGGAAGGTGCAATAGTAGAGTCGAGAGAGTTATGAGAGGAGTGCAGTCAATTAAGTAATTCTCAATTCCATTCATTGCTAAACCACAAAACTGTAAAAATCTAAGTGCAGAGAAAAACACCTTGGGCCCTGACACAAGAATCTTAGGAAGAAAACGCCCTTTCCAAACATGCCTGTGCGTTACGTTTGAGACATTAATGAAAACAGGACTGGTTAATAAATCTGCCAACAAAACAATGGTATCAAAATTTTGGAAAATTATATTGAGTGTACCAATCATTGCGATCAATTGGCTAGCATTACTGATGTAACTCCAACTTGTTCATGCATAACTATTAATGCCAGAGTCCCTTTCTTTGAAATATTCTGTTAAAAAGTTACAGTGAAAAGAAAAAGACTATTGGGACAATTATATCACACATACAGTAAGCTTTGGTACTACTGTATCGTACTTAAATCCATGCTTTAATATTGTATAAAGGCCTACAGGTGAGGTTGCTTCAAATACTGACATACTGTGTGCAATTAACCCATGAACAGCCCTAGCAGTCAGTTTCAGCTTGAAGAAATATCAAATATGGTGGTAAATAAAGTAAATATTGTGGTAATGATCACTAATGAAAGTACAGGTCACCTTACAAGTTACTGTAGGTATGAGCTGAGACAGATTTTCATGAACAAAATACCATCGGCCTGCAAAACGTTGCAATTTTGTCTGAAACTTTTCCTGTAGCATTCTGTCAGTAACTTGAGGGTACATAATCACACTGTTGTACAAAGAACTGTCCTCCAGCAACCCTACACCAAACACCCCCCTCCCGCCCCCTCCCACCCCCTCTTGTGCTTGCTGCATCTGGCTCCCCAAACTGCAGCTCTTGTGAGCATCAAGTACAGTACAAAGCCAGAGTCTATTTACTTTTCACGTTTATCAGGAAACTTAAAGCCAAACTTAAAATTGAAATGGCATCCCACCAGCAACATATTAGACATATCTGTCCGGTATTCTTCTTATATTTCTTCTTTCTGACAGTTAGGAAATTACTGTAGCATTACTACACACATCAGCAGCAATAAACAGTACAGCCCACACATGCCACTGTGAATTTTCAACTCTTCAAATCAAGATCCTTGCCTGAGCTATTAGTTTTACTACTCACAAAAGGAAGCAAAAACATCTAACCCACATTTCCCCTCTTCTACACCCACTCGTTTTTGCTATGAAATGCATGAAGTTATGATCAGTTTTTGAAATGACTATTTGTTTTGAAGGAAAGGCTTAATTGTTAACCCAATCGTCTGTTCCACATTACAAATCCTATGAGTATATAGCAATTAAACAACTGCTAACCAAATTTGGCATGATGAACATCGCATGTAAATGAAGGGGTGGAATAAGGGGAGGGGCTAAATGATTGGCATGTATACTGTAAAAGTACACCTAGGCTTAAGGAAGTAGTGCTGTGGGCTACTGGTGATTCTATGGGCACACTATATTTATGCATATATGGGTGTTAAATTTACAAATGATTGACAGATAAGATACTGTGCAAACATTACTGATTGATATTGGCAAGATAATGGAACAAAAGTGGAAAAATGCTTGTTTGCTGTCAAGGAAATATGACATACCATACCACATGGACAATAAATTTGTTTGCTACTAATTATCAGCACCATGTAGATATTGAACTGAAAGAGCAGGCAGGTAAGGTGTTACAGATTCATAAACAGCTTCCTCATGGTATTCGCTTTAATGAATGGTTGGGGCCATACACTGAGGAGACACGGCACATAGCAGTGCTCAAATTAACAGAGCAAGCCTACACTACAGTGAAGCAATCTCACCTCGTGGGGGGGTTCCTACACTTTCTTGAATATAAAAATCTGAATGAACTTTTTGTGACAAAAATAGAGGTATTCTATGACATCTTTCCTAGAACATGCTTCTACTTTCTCTTTGGCAAAAATTTTGACGAGGAAAAAGAAAGCCCTGAAATGATGTTAGAAAATCATTCTGTGTCAATCATTTTTTAGTGTTTAAAACTGTTGTTTACGACTATCAAATTTGCATGATTTTCCCAGATTTGACACCGGGGTGCCACTGCATGTAATGCCCTTTAAAATCATCCATTACTGACAGCAACTGCAGCCATGTGCTTATCATCAAACTTGCCGTAAGTGCCCTCATAATTTATCTCGAACATGGTTCAAAATTGCCTGAAACTCCATTCATATATATATATCTAGCCAGAAAACTGCTATAAAGCAACTATAGAATTGGAAACTGTTAAGACCCAGATGTACAATATGATATTAAGGACAAGCTCAAGATTCCCCTCTTCGTTTTCTGTTCTTTCGGAAGTGTTTTCTCTCTTTTTGGAAAATTTTGCCTTGGTGACTTTTTCACGAAAAAAAACAAAAATTACTGGACAAATTTTAAAAAACCAAGAAGCTTTGAATTTTTCACCAAATGAAACTTAATTCTGAAGGTATTAAAATTAAAATTTTGAATACTAAATTATTTTCTGCAGGCTACACCAACTAGATTCTACTCAAAGTTTAAACTTTTCTTGAGAGTTTGTAATAGTACAGGACCTACAGTAGTACTGTATAGTCTCATCACAGCTCTGCATTGTTATGATTTTCACATGATACTGTATAAAACTAAAATCAAACAACAATAGAAAAGCTGTCTCTAACAAAAACTCAGAATCTCTCCGGTCTATTATTGCAACTTCCCATCTACCTAGCTTAATAACTGGTAATATTTTAGCATAGCCCCATCACCTTCTCCTTCCGAATCTAGATAGATGGGAAAGGTGCAATGGTAGAGTCGAGACGGGTCGAGTCTTGAGGAGCACACGGTAAATCAGAGTAGGCATCCGCCATGATATTGTGATCAAACAGCAAAGTTAAGGGAGAGCTTTTACAATGAAATTTGACTTGTAATGTACACGGTGATACAATTGAGTCCTGGAAATAAACAGCACAGACGAACAAGATCTGCCCGATCTTTCCTCTCCGGATGTCGCTGCCCTGGCCAAGTGTCGCGACCTAAATTTTCCGAACACAAGTTATAAAAGAAATGAATTTCCTCCAAATCTGTAATACTGGGAATAGATCTATCGTCAATTCTGTTAATACAGGAACCATTCGGAGGTTGTGCTTGAGATGTCATGCACGTACGATGCCAATGTTTCATATGGTCGTCAAGTTTTACAGTTGGCAACAACAACAACTGAACATGAATACCTGTATGCCACTGACATTTTGTGAGGCCTACTGTACAGTATTTTAGGTAGTGCTGGTTAGTACATGTACATGTTGTGTTGATTTGATACGAGTACGAGTTAGTTAGTCTACGCTGCAGTATTCCACAAGTCTTCAGTATATGTCAGTGTGCACTAATTTCACTGAAACATTTGGCCTTCTTTTTACCAACAAGCAAAGTACTTCCATCAAATACCATATACAGCAGGCCTAGAATATCACAATTTTAGTCACTTGCCCAAAATGACATGTACTTTATTCCAAACAACTTAAAGGGCAATTGAATCAATCAATAGCTCAGTCATTTCATGAACGGAACTTTCAGTTTCCTTCTTATGGTAATTGATTTAAGGTCAAATATAGGGGAAGCAGCGATAAAACATATTCCAGTCCAGGAAATTGTTCAGATTGGATACAGGTACAGTAAGAGAAGAATCAGGACCCCCCTCCCCCCCCCCCCCCCCTCCAAAAAAAAAAATTCAGCAAATTACAGTAACTTGACAAATTATACTCTGTGGTGATTGGTACAAGGTGTTGTGTGCCTTGTATAAATTGCAATTCTTGACCAATACTTGTTTTCCTACTGTACATACATTGACAATAGTTACACTTATGGTTCATACCTGTACTGTGCCATAATTCCTGTATGAGCTGACTGTTTAAGTTATACACAACACATGTCTGTTGTACACACCAGCAGGCCACAGCACAACTTCCCTGGGTCTACAGTACATGCAAATGCAGACGCACAGACCTTTTTGACCTTCGGTCAGATACCATTGAGCCTGTCGATGAATTACTGCTAAAGAACAATTAGCACTGCCACAAAGTAAGTGCTTTTTCAAGTTCTTTACAAACAAGAGCTGTGAATGCAGCCAGCATTAATTCCATTCTTGTCCTACTTTATATGATGACCTTGTAAAAGCAAAATGCAATTAACAAACAAAATTTTACCATATTCTGTTCATTGGGATTTATTTTTCTCTTTTTACAATTTATAATTTGAACTCTTCAACTGGACTTGTCAAATATCTCTCAGTTACTTTGTCTCTTTTCTATTATTTGTAAAACTTATCAACTGGTCTGATGTAGTAAAAAACAGATTAATAGCTATAATTCACCTACCCATTGAACCAACTGAACTTTGAAAACCAATTACTACTTTCTGACAATACATCGCTATCATAAATGTCAACAATATTCAACAAGGTCACACAATCTTTGACATTTTTTCATGTCTTATTCTTCTGAAATACTATACAGCTTTCAATAACTCTAAATATTGGCATGTATAAATTATACTTCCTACCAGACATACCAATGCATTTTTTTTTAAAGTAACCTGGGATACATCTTGCCCAGAAACCTTTGAACCTAAGGGGTTTGATAAATTGCTAAGTACAAAACAGTACTGTAGGTTACATAATTTCACAGTTTTTGTATAACTTACCATACTGCACGCTACTCTACTGTAACAAGGACCACAAAACAAAAATTAATTTGCAACAACAACAACAACAAATTGTGGCAAAGAATTGTTTTGTTATTTTTAGCATTGCTTGAATGATTTGGAACAATATTTTGACCTTGCTGTTGGAAGCAAATGACATGTATGGTAGTACACTACTGTATAACGTTAAAGAGTTGAGAAGAAAATTAATCCAAATCGAATCTTGACAATGACACACTGTAACTGTACTGTGGGCGACTCTTAGAGACAACAAACAGCTGGGAATCATAAAGTTATCTTTCATATTTTGAGCAGGCATTTTAAAGGTTTATGAATATTACATAAATTGTCCAAAAAGAAAGGAGAAGAAGGGAAGAAAGAAGGAAGTTGAAAATATTTGGTTAAGTGTACAAAAAAAACACCTCCAATATATATTCAGAAATTGCTGATTTTAAATACAGAACTCAGCACTTTTTGCTAAATAGAGTATAAATGTCAGATAAGATTATTCTCTGAAAAGAATGATAAATATTAAAACCATTTAGTATCTGACGGTAGAGTAGTAGTCATGGGATATCTACATTACTGCAATTATTGTGTGCACACTCCATAGTCACTCTCAGTGAAGAGGCGATGCACACTTCTACTCAAGGGTGGCAGTATAAAGTGCTTGTTAAGTTTGAGCATGAGTGACCATTATTTGATTTTTTTTAAGCATATTTTGTGGGTACAAGTAATATCGATGGCCATTTAATTTCCATTTCCCTATGGTACGGTATAGTGAGTATAAACCCCATGTTGCTATAGTATCCAGTTCTGCAGTAGGGAAAGCCCTGTATGATACTTTAATGCAGAGAGAGCTATGGATTCATGTACAGTAGTCTAGATTAACTGTCAAATTTCCAAGCCACTTCCTGTAGATTTCAAGTTTTCCTCACAATACCATCATAGTACTGTACCTCCATGACGTCTACAGATAAAGGGAGGAAAGGTCACCCACAGTACAGTACTGCGTACGGTACATGCCTACATTGACACACGTTTACAGTATTATGCAGTAAATTGTCATCATAGGCCACACCCAGAATTTGACCTTCAGATCCAAAGAATCAATTGATCAAGACTAGATCTAGAAAAGATATCATTATCCCCTGATGGATAATAGACGAGACCTAAATACCATTCATTACATATTAACTCTACAGAGGGGGTCTATTGGGGGGGGGGCATCATCATGACTCAGTGTAATATAAAGCTGTATCTATCGAATCCATTAGTAAATTTATACAAATATTGACATACATGGATCAAGTATGCCTAATCGGGTTGAGGAAGTTCATACTTGTTTACACTGGTCTTATTTCTTTCCTTGTCTTATCTCTAGCTGATCATGTCATCCTTGTTACTGTACGATATTATGAGGTCTTTAAACGACTGCCAACTCTTGAGCCCGCCGCACGCAGCCCGACCGACCACGACCCGACCTTAACCGATGGTCCTGTCAGGGGAAAACGCTACCGTACAGTACATGTTCGGATTTCCGAACTGAAGCCGATGTGACTTCAAACTGGCAAGATGTTGATTGGTCGTAGTCTTAAGCACGAACGCACACAATAATACACCGCTGTAATTCACACATCAGACAAATACATGCAAACGTTATCACACCCATCTTCCTTCCAAACGACTTCAGGTTATATTACAGAATCGACTGACCGAAAAGACGTCTTTTGTAAAATTTCAAAGCAAAGAAACTATGGCTAGAGTAAGATTCAAGACCATTTGACCTCAACATACAATCTGTGAGTTTGCCCTAGCTCAAACAGAGCTACTGTATATTCCGCCCTGTAGGTTGGACAGCAGCAATATCTAAGTACTACCTTTTAACTATTTTTAGCATTTTGATAGGTCACATATTATACTAGCTATCAAACAGACACACATGTCTTCACTGACACATTTCAGTGAAACTGTAAGCTTTCAATATCATCCATGCCCTTCCAACTTAGTACACCTTTATTGTTTCAGATTTGGTTATATACTGTACTTTTATGTTAAAAATACATCACACAACCCGTTTTCAGCATTGAACTACTCCGTATCTATTTTAGGAGCTTGTTCAAGGTTGAAGTTTTCTCCATCACCTAAGGAGAAGGAGCAGGAGGCGGAAATCATGGATCAAATTTCATTCGTCATCTTCTGAAAGCATTAATTTCAAGCATCGTTTGCAGCTGAGACCTTCCCATGTCCAACGTTTTTAAACATGGATGAAATTTCCTGGT
>KN884172.1:16441-29096 GCA_000934455.1 Apostichopus parvimensis
TTCCCGTGATTTGATTGGTTAATAGTCCCCATCCATTGTCTGTGAATATTCTTGCACCTGTAGTGCTCAATGAACACGGAGTATGTTGTTTAACAACAATTACTTGCAACAGTTACTTTCCCCTGTGTAGAGATAGTACAGTTTGCGTATAGACTATCATGTGTTTGCACTCCAATATCATAACGTTAGGCCTTGCCACATACAGTACGTATACATTTTGACAACGAAGATGCACTTCAATGTTTCTGAGACTATCACGTAATATTTGAAATATTGTTTTGATCAGAAAATGTTAATGAGTGGAGACAATCTATGAATTTTGTGGGAAGCTAAGATCTCTGATCCTGAACAGGATATTTCAGCTCACAGTATGTTTCTCCTCTCTGCATTAAGAGTTGCTAATGTAAAATATGCATTCTCACCATCAGTAGAGTAGTTTCTTTTGCAAAATTTTTTCGCGGTCCAATTAACCACGTGCTTCAGTAAATGTTATTTTGGCGCAACATTCGTGTGTAAACTACTGTACTTAAGAACATTGAACTGATTTTTTTTTTAATTCTACATTGCATAAAAAGCTATTCACATAGACCTACTGTTATTTTGTATAGATGATTGCTTGCAAAGAGCCCAGGATAAATGTTGGATAAGATTATAAGTATTTGCGCATGTGTAGTTGAAAATGAAGCTCGAACAGGCATGTATATGCAGTAGTACAGGGAACTGGAATTTAGCGAGAGATATGCACACTGTAGGTACTGGGATTTTTGAAGAGTTGATTGTTGGAATCGCTGCAAGGTCAAAGCACGGAGCTACTACCGAGTTGGCGAGCAGGGAAGTTAAAGGGCGGATAAAGGAGGGGGACTGGGGGTGAAAATAGGTTGAAACGGAAGGGTGGTCGAAAGGAGGGGCGGGCCACCCCTGAAAAACAGCGAAGCTAAGGTACTGAGCATTTCTGCCCTTTATATTGTGTATAAGTACTTTCACAAAGTATAGGCTGTGATACTACACTAGTATTAGTAACAGTAGGTCATACGATAAACGTAATTGGTTTTCGATCGGGACGCAAGGTTTTTTTACGGGACGCATACTTTTTCGGGGGCTTGCGTCCCTGGGACGCAAACTTTTTTTCACTAATAACATTACTGGTACCTAGACTGTACCTGTACATAATTCGATAGCCCAGTCCACATACTGTAATGTAAACAGTAGAAGATACTTCTAGACACTTTGGGTGGTAGAATAAGGAGGAAAAGTCATTGACCAGTCACTGAGGGGGTACAGTGCTAAACATGTTACAAGTTCAGTCTACATGTACTCCGATCAGTGAGAGTGTTAATGTTGTGAGGAGATCCATGGGTAAACAAGGGAGCAAAAGTAAATTTCTAGTTTTAAATCAGAAGCATCAATTGTTAACTTTTGTCACAAACTGTCCCAAAGTGTTTCTTGACCTGTATGTGCACCTTAAATGCCTACGGTAATACTGTACACCAATGGGGATGTATGACTGAAGTTTCTAAGCAATCACCTCCCACATCTCCATTAGATACCAAGTTCCTGTTTATGATCAACATTGTAAGTTGTTGACTTCCTACAAACGGTGCTGTCACTTCCTACAGTACTGACTCAGGCAAAACCTCTGACAATCCAAACCACACTGCACTAGATGAAGACGAATGGATTACCGGTTGGCCTACTGTACGATACGATGTCTAGCAGAGTGCAATAAACTGAACTGTGTGTTAATGGGTTGGGTCAAATCTATAGTTCCAGTTATTTTACTAGATATATATGGTGTGTTAGCTCAGTGGTTAACGCCGATGCCTTCCAATCATAAGGTCCCCGGTTCGAGTCACTCCAAGATTAATGTATGTCATCCAGTTACAGAGTTGTTGACAATTGACAATTCATAATCATGGACATTAAATATGAATGTAAGAGACTGACTTCAGTCAGCTTGCAGCTTTGATAAGCCAATGAGGCTTCTTCGCGAGTTCCTGCTTGCAGGAGGATCTAAAATACATACATACATACAGTGTTTCCGCTAAGCCGCTATGACGCGATTTTGACGCAATGGCTTGCCGATTTGACGCACTGGCATTCAGAGAGAGAGAAAAAAAAAGGTGGTTTCATTTTCTCCTGAATTTTATACAGTGTGAATAGAAAAAAAAATCGTTTGAAAAGTCATGGTGTTCAGAACTTCAACTCGAAGTGAAGAAATTATTACTGTAAATTGTTTCCAATTTATCGTCAGAAATGTTAAGTTAGCGATCGTTAACTTTACCGTAGCGCTGTTTTTCTATACAGTCACGTAGATTTAGCCCGATTGCTGTAAAGCTAAATCATATAACGTAACGTGCACGTGCACTGATGCATTGCCTACACTACGATGGTTCGCAATACCAGTGTACTAAATATAATATCTGTATAGCCTACCTTACATTACATTGCAACAGGGTCAGAAATAAGCGGGGGCGACGGGCGATTAGCCCTAGCAAGTGCTAAAAAAAAGCCCTCCGAAAGCAAAATTGCAAGGGCGAAAAAGAAATATAAGAAAATCGCCCTCGTAATATGAGGTGTCTGTGTAAATTTAATTGTGACATGCTTTTTGCTTTAGCTAGGGCTTGCAGTAGCAGCGCGAATCCCACAATCAGTTCTCACAATCCCGCATCACATTTGATCAAATTTGAAGCAGTGCGGGAGGGTCGCGCACAATCACCGGGAACTTCCCGCGCAGTCACTGGCAAATTACGGCCTCTACTAAGCAATTTCAGTACCAGCGACAATAACCTCAAATCCCTAAAACTCTCCGACCACATGGTAGCCTAACTTCAAACTAAGTCAACATGGAACTCTAACCTAGCCATCTGTTTATTCGCTCAAGTTGTGTCGCAAATAAAAAATAGAAATATCCAAGAAAAACTGCCATCTTTGACAACATGTTAGCCTAACAACCACACTAAGTCAATGGGAAATGTAGCCTAACCATCGGTTTGCAAAAAAAATAATAATAATAACAATACTTTGCGTAGCTTTGTTTACATACTTTCCTATCGTCGCGCGCAAGGTAGCCAAACACCACACGTAGTCAACGGGAAAATCTAGCATAAGCATCTCTTTATTCGCTGAAATTGTGACGCAGTTAGCTAGAACTAAAATATCCATGAAATACTGCAACCTTCGACCACATGTTAGCCTAACAACCACACTAAGTCAATGGGAAATGTAGCCTAACCATCGGTTTGGAAAAAAAAAATTGCTGGAAATCGGCAGTTGTTTGGAAGGTATGTGCTTTGTCTTAGAGAGGGAATGTTGTATTTTACGTACACCGTTGCTGTGGGGATGGATTGAAGGCTTTAACTTCGATTACTTTTCAGCGGTATAATGGTTTCGTATTTGGTGGTGGATGATTTTATCCACACACGAAAAAATACATGATTAAAGGAAAGGGCACCTTCAGTAGAAGTAAACCTGTGTTTTCTATTTCAGTTGATGGGTTATAAGTTTTTCGTCATATATTCGGTGGATTGACGTTATTTGCTAAACGATCGCAAATTTTGGCAATTAAACTTTCGATGAATTTGCTATACGGTCGCAGCTAACTAGGAAGAGGGTAATTACTTGATCCTGATGAATGCTTACAACCTTTTCCGTAAACTGCATATTGAACTTTGGAAAAGCGCCCCCTTAAAACTTAAAAAAGCCCTCGTAAATACATAAAGGGGGCGTTTTTAACTTTTCATTTTCCAAAATAGCCCCCCAGAGCCAAATCTAAATTCCTACCCTGCATTGCAAGTGGTGCAATATATCTGAGCCAAATTTAGCTTGTAAAAATAAAGCATAATATGCAACGAACTAATTTATTATTATTTAGCAATCATCATTTAAATAAAGCTCAGGGTTCCATGCCTCAATTTAAAATCAGACATTGGATTGGCCGATGTTTAGTACACAGGGGCGTAGCCAGTATGTAGCACTGTAGGCCCGGGCCTTCACTTTTTTGGCCAAGTTTCCTTTTTTTTTAAAACACCCATAACTCAAATCCATAAGCTTGCTGGACGAGTTTTAGAGTCTAGACAGGAAAAACTATTGAAATGAACGTACAGCTTTCTCCGTGATGGCCCCACGACTGTGGAACAATCTCATAGCCAAACAAGAGGCACCTATTTCTCCATCCAGTAAGACGGATCTCAAAAAACAGCTAAAAACTATCCTTTTTGAAAAATATCACAGTTAGACCCTTTATTTGGGAGCGCATTTGAACATTGCCTTGTGCTCTGGATACCTGCGCTATACAAAAAACAGTTATTATTATTATTATTATTACAGTAGCAAGAATATGGCTAAATTAGGTGACCTATTCTTCTGTCATCTAGGCTGTCATTTCTATCTCGTGCCATTTTAATCAACACTCTACCTGCCAAAAAAGACTAGGATCCGATCTTGTCAGTTTTTTAACATCTAGTTAAGAACCCGTTTACGCAGATAATATTTCAGTTGAGAAACATTCCACAGTCAAATTGTTGATTAACAGACTTTATAGAGCTGCAGCACTTTGTTGCCTGTTGTTACTGGCTTACTCTGTACATGTACCATGCTAATTTTAAATACATTATGTAGTATTGAATTAAGTACTTTTTTTAATTCGTTTGTTTTTTTGGTTTAAAAGTGATATTGAATGAGGTGTCTCAAGTTAGCAAGAGGCCAGGGAACCAAAATCAACACTCGGGAAGGGCCATTTCCGGCCATCTGGGGGGTTTGTAAAACCAAAAATTTTCTTGTACGCTCCGCGCCAACCGATGGTGGCGCTCCGCTCAGATAGTCGTGCCTACAACTTTGAAAATCCTGGCTACGCCCATGGTACTAATACTGTCGGCAAAATGTAACATCGTGAAAAAGTCACGAATACATTGACCGATTGTGTTTTTGGTTCAATAAAATAATTTTTTGGAATTTTCAATGAGTCAAATATTCAGATATTAGCCATTTTGTCTCAATGGGAAATTTCTTAGAGGAAACACTGCATACATACATATATGCTTATTCCTACAATTTACAATAATTACTGCACGGTATTGTACTTGTACACTTAACTCAAAATTTGCCACAAATGTTAAACCTTTCCAATCTCATATTTAAATGATCTGTCTCCCCGCTGTACCATTCATACCTCACATGTATCTCATTTTTATAGCATGACGATTATTTATTCGTATCCAAAATCCTAATTGGTGAGGCTTTAATATTAGCTCATATTAGCTGAATCTGGATACTATGGAGTAAGAAGACTGCTTAAGCAGTTGAGTGAACATGAATAAAATATACAAAAAAATCTTAAATTCACTTAAGCCATGCAACAATTCCCAGATAAAACCTCATCCTGAATGCGAATCGTGGCAACACTATTATCGGTGTTATTTACAGACTCCCTGACGGCGATTTCCATTCCTTCAATCATAATATTAGTAATCGCCTGGAAGTTATTTCGGCCATAAACAAAACTTGTTTGATACAGTAGCTGGTGACTTCTTGACTTATTAATATCAGCTTGCTCTCCATAGATCTGTAGCTGTCCTAGACACCTTATTCACTGTATGCATTTATCGATCATTACAGTTATCAACTTGGGATCGGAATTATCGCCTACTCGCTATTAGACTGAATATGATATCGAACTGAATATGTATACTGTAAAAGTACTGTACCTAAATAACCAATCAACTCATGCATGATATTTAACTTGGATACAGTTAGCTCCAACTGACAGTGTTTTGCTTTGAATTTTACACCTTAATTGTTACTGTATGCCCTTTGTATTTATTCACTAAAATGGCCATAAGAACCAGAATACTTTCACAACTTTATGACCTATAGCACACAAAATTTATCCTGTTGCCACAATTATATAATATTCCAGGAAGCCTATTTGTACTGATTATAGTATTGTTAAATTGTACCATCAAAAATATAAAAAATTATACAAACTACTCTGTAAATGTTATTCAAAGTGTACAATGAAGGTTTCTTGCTGTATCAGCAGTGATGTTATATGCTATCATTTGCTATATCAGCAGTTGAGTTATGCTAAGCATATAATCCTTGTTATGATGCTATATAAGCAGTGAGATTATGCTACCCCTTGCTACATCAGCAGTGATATGCCATCCCTTGCTATATAGGCTGTTATACATCAAAACACCAGTCAGGATACATACTGTGGCTGTACATTCCTTGCTAAATCATGGGTGAGTTTCATGCTGTAGTATGTGGCTACCAGTTGCTATTTCAGCAGTATTAAGTATAGTCAACAAAAAAAAACACATGTTTGGTCTGCCAAAAGGAATCAGTGATATCAATTTGACATTTCCATGAAGTCAAATCCAGACCAGAAATCATTCCAGACATTTTGTATATTAGAGTTGTCCATGTGTAAACTGGTGTTAGACATTGCACAGTTGTATACCTATGACAGGTTTCTTCCTATCTTGATATATTGTTTTCTCTTTTACCACAGTTGTCCAGATCATTGTTCTGTTGGCTTGCAAGGACATGGAATATCCACTTCATCATCTTGCAGTATAGTTATTTTGCTACCTAAACTGTAACCCATTGATTATTTTAAAAGGATTGTCTGGTGGCCCAAAGAAGTTACCTTAAAAAATAGTAAATAATTTTCCAAACATGTTGTCAAAGTATGAGAACGCTAATGTTGCGTTTGACAGAGAAACGATTTTTTAATCGTTAAGGATAGACATTTCAAATATGATTTGAACAGTACAGAACGTGACGTCAGCTATGCTATTGCAGATTGCGACATAACCCACCCTCCGCACAGTACCTATACTAATCACAACAAAAACAGCGTTTGTATACAGATAAATTTCTTCCTTAATTACCGGTGAAATTTCTTAAAAATTAGATATGTTTTCAAAAACTCCTTAAGCTGCCATGTACTAGATCGGTGGTTCCGTGGTCTTTGTGTAACACAAGGTAAATTTTAACAGCAGACTCTGAGTTGTCCAGGCTATACATCGCGCTATCCAGCTCCAACGCGAAAAATGTTCGCACGTAGGCTATACTCAAACGTTGACAATCGGACAGTTCTGCGAAGCCTAAGCTTCTCAGTGCTACATTCTGCTCTGACAACGATTCGATCAATTTCTTCAATGATTTCCGGTGAAATTTCTTATAAATTAGATATGATATAAAAAACTCCTTAAGCCGCCATATATGTAGTAGATCGGTGGTTTCGTGGTCTTTGTGTAACACAAGATAAGTTTTAACAGCAGGCTCTTCGTTGTTTATACATCGCGCTATCCAGCTCCAGCGCGAAGAATGTTCGCGTGTATGGGCTACTCTAACGTTTACAATCGGACAGTTCTGCGATGACATCGATTCCGCCAAGTTTCATCTTTCGGTTTAACGAATACTTTTCAAGTTTCCTTTTACTGTTTATTTGATCCGTGAATTTTATTTCAGCGATTTCGAAGAACAGTTAATGAACTGTGGTTTGAGTGTGAGTTTACTATGTGCAACGCTATACAAGTTCACCAACTGAGCATCGTAGTATATACGTTCGTGAGTATGTACGTTATATATATATGAGGCAATCCAACGTGCTTACACGTGAGTTTATTTGCTGTGGAATTGGGAGTGCTAACTTCAAGTCGCCTGTTTTGCCTATCTGCAAGCACTACGTCAATCACCATATTGAAGCGTTCGAGCAAACGGTACTTTTGATGAGAAACTGGTGAATTTGAAAACCAAATTTCTACAAGAAGAAAACGTCGAATGGGGACAATTTTTACATGGCAAGAAAGAGAAAAATAATAACTACAAGGTCAATGTATCAAAATCTTTCACCAGACAATTCCTTTAAGTAGCTGTGGTGCCTATAGCAAATATGACCTAGTAGAGAAGCACACCCCCTTCCTGTGAATTATGAAACAGTAATATTGGTTATAATTTACAATTATTAACTTATTGTTTTACAACAGTGCCTATCAGTTCCTTCCTCAATATTTAATCAACTACTGAAATTTCACAGTGAACAAAAAGGTTAGCATGGGCACCCTAATCTTTGCCGATAGGCTCGATCAATGTCCAATCTGTCTAGGAATAATTTATGAGATGATGTAATTTATATTAAGTGTATGCAACACTAAGCTCAGAGGTATGTCATTGTTTTCCGGATCATGTTGTAACCTTCGACAAAGAATCTATTTAAGTAAATAATGACTACATCTGCAGTATCTAATGTTCTTTTAATAAGTGACATGTTTGAGAGACATTAAGCTGTACAGTATATATGTAAATTGCCATGTCTACATTCTGGAACATTTTTGTTCAAGATCAATCATACGATCTGACAATCGATTTGCAAGTAAAGTTACTTCTACTGTATACGGGAATACAATGCCAGAAATTTCTTTTCTTAGTTATTGTTATTATTTATTATAGTTACTGCAAAAATGCACAGAAATCTTGGTCACATTCAGGTCTACTTTAACCCTATGACCCCAATTCTTTACAAATGCGCAGCAAAATTTCATGTTCAACCATTTAATCATCCAACTTCCTGTACAAACTGATCTAGTTTTAAATAATAAGAGATATGATGACCCCAGGGAAAAGGCAGTCCAGTTCATATAAAAGTTTCCTATCACTTGGACAGCTCATCCATAATCCAATACAGCTTCACATGTAGTTATGAATGCTACCAACGATATCGTACACTGCTGACTGAGGTATGACAGGAAGTAGGTGATAATAGAACACGGTACAGTGTAGTAACGGAGAGCAGACACTCCCAGACGTCCAGGAAGAGATTCGTTCCACACAAAATATCAACAGTGCAGTATGAACAACACACAGTGAGAGTGAAGCACTTTGAACTAAGGCTACAGTGGCATTTCCTTTACCATACACTGCTAGTATTGCTGGCAAAGGACAGAACAGGGAAGGCTCCACAAACTGTAGGGTCTCTATGAGCTTAAATGAACAGAAATCTTTGAATAAATCAAGATATGAGAAAACGGACTTCCCTCTGCATCCTTGGCTTGGGTTTGAAGAAGACTGTAGAATCTACAGTAATGTACGATACAACTAGGTAACTGTGCTATGTTGATGAATATTCATTAACTGTGTCAATAATATTCAGAAACTGTGGACAAAAGATCAGGATGTTTGCAGTGTAAACGGTACGATTTTGGGAAAAGTTGGAGAAAAGTTTCCCATAAAGGTCCTTTAATAGTCAATTTTAAAGTATCACAGAGACTTACATGATTTATTTTATGATCGCCGCTTAATATGAAGCTTCAGCAGAAAGACCATAAACGTGGCCACCAAGTATGGTAAAAATTTGAAAATATCTTGGATGCTTGATTCTCAAAGCAATTTCACTCCTTCCCCTTCGCACTCACTTCTTGCATGCGCATAAATGGATTCAATATGAAATTGGGAAAAAAACTCATTTCAACCTATGAATGCTGGTTATCTGAAAGGCCATTAAATAGATACAAACAAAAGATATTCATGCTCAAACTTCAATGAGCATTTTTGAATAATCCACAGAGCCATTCTTTTTCACTGAGACATTTGTCTTCGAAGGGCCTTGTTCACATTTCAGGATCTTGTTTTCCTATGGGGAGGTAATATAGCCAACCCCAGACTTGACCACATTTGGGAATGCGTGGTGAATTATTTTAATGTCAAAAGATAGAGCATTATGCAAGCCAATGTCACTATGTTCATTTACAAATCCATTAGCTAACTAGTTACGGTACAACAGTGCACCAGTTTTTAGCCTGGTGGTTATAGGGAAGTGAAAAGAGAAAGAAATCTTGGCCGCATGATCTTATCCAGAGTACGCCATCATTCACACTAAGATCATGCTCCACACTTGTGTTCTCATGTGTGAACAAGGTGTAATTGAACACTCTTTGAAAGTCTGAACAATTTTAAAGTCAGATCATTCCAGAATGACTTTTGAAACCTCTAGCAATCGTTAGCAGGCTGAAATTTGTGGCCATGCTGATAACTTTTTAAACAGAGTTAGATGGCAACTTCCAACCATGTTTCCTATTATCATAGACTCATTTGGGTTTCTAAGGTATGCTGTCTAGGCTAGTCACTACTTATTCCCAATTTCTGAGACTGACAGAAAGGCAACCCATACATTACCAGTATAGAGACGAACATGTGGAAAATTTTGCTAATCCTTTCCACAATAGTCTACTCATGTCAAGGAAGGCTAAAGGCTTAGGCTAGATCCAATTAGCCTTTATAAATTAACTTAGCAGTCATGTTTGATCTATGGCATAAAAAAAATTCACCCATGAGAAAACAGCCATTTGATTTTACTGGTAGACTTGAGCTGGCCCAACTTAGCTTAGGCCTACCGTTAGGCCTTAAACTAATTTATTGTTAGATTTAGCCTAACTTTTACGAAGTGGATATATAGCCCTCAGACGGTTCCCGATTCCAGTTTACTATTTAGCCGTCATTTCCGTCTGACATGCGCAGTTATCAATCTTGCGGACTTTTATTTTATTTTTTTTCTATTTTTTTTTTCATTTTTTTTTTTGAAGTGACGGCTAAATATTAGTAAACTGGAATCGGGAACCATCTGACGGCTATATATCCACTCCCTAACTTTTAACCCTATGTTGCGGCAACTTTGTAAGAAAAGTCACCCAAGAATGGATAGAGCCAGGCCCAGAGCATGGAAACAAACAAGTTAAAATTGATTCATTCTCAACTCCAGTCCTCTTGCATCAGGACTAAAACGTGTAATGTTATGTCATACGTACATCACAACTGGAGTCCCTTGGAAAGGGAATTGGCCTACACATGATCTTAGCCAAAGGCCAAGAGGTTTTAAGGGTAGTAAAGTTAGCCTATGCCTTACTTAGGCCCAGTACAGTGTCAATATTACTAGTATGTATAGTATATTAGTAGTAGTAGGCTAGGGCAAACTTAGGCTAAGCTACAGCTTACAAGTTACACTAGTGATACTGTGAGTAGTACTAATAGTAGTGGTAGTAACTATGCTACAACGTTAGGAAGCCCTTACCAGTGTTGGCCTAACGTTGGAATACGTTTAGCCTAAGTTAACTTAGACTCCAATTTTAGTTGGGCTAACGCGTTGTATTTTTGATTCACACAGATAAATCGTTAAAATGAGCAGAGAATTGACAAACACTTAAAAGAACGCATATGTTTATTATCTTTACCAATCCCAGGTCTTCAATCCACCAAATTTTCTCGAGAGGTACTTCTGTCAATAGGGATCGTAAAAGTGCCAGTAAGAGTTTCCGTGGAGCAGAAAGTGGGCAGGGCAATACGTTATCCTAAGGTAATACGCTTGGTAATGTAGTAGGCTCTATGATGTAGTCTTAGTAATTCAATACCGCATCCTACTAGTGTTAACAGCAACGCATGTAATACGTTAAAATGGGGCGCGACCACCTGATACCAGAGCTACTGAAACAGTTAGCCAATCAGAAGTTAATACAGATAATATAGTAATAAGATGCATAATTAGGTAGGCGTTGCGGTTACTTGACAGTGATGTCATGTTGTTAGAAAACATGGTGAATACCTTGCAACAAATACCAAAACAGATAAGTTATTGCTCGTTATGACGAACATGAAACTGAAGTGTTAAAAACTTACAGATCATTATCGGAAACATCATGAATAGAAAAAAAAACCCTTAATTCAAAGTTATAAGTTGTATTACTGTAGATACTCTGGCACAGCCTCGATTGACTCAAGATAAATGGGTGTTGCCGGAGGGTTGGGAGCCTATGGGGAGGGTGAGGAAATAGGTCAAATTAGTCTTAGTGGGCCTGGAATTTCACAGTCACAGTCCCGATGCAAGGGGACTGGGGCTGAGAGCGGATCAGTCGTTTGGTAGTTTGGTTTTCGTGCCCAGGTTCTTTCCTAGGTGACTTTTTCTTAAAAAGTGGGCCTGGAATTTCTGGAATTATTGACGGACGTGAAAATGCCCCTCTCGGTGTCGGTACCACGAATTGCACGGCTAGCTATCAAGAGAAAAAGTCATGAGCCATCAGGTCATCAACATATGTTATATCCATTAGGACTAAGAATTCTTTAGATATTTTGTCACGAGAAAGTAATTCATAGGATGAGTTTGAGAATAATGGATAACCCATCCCATCAATTCCCCACGCCCACTCTTCCATGTCAGTTCCAACCATGCCTAAGATCGTGTTATCTTCTCGATCCGTAACTCCGATTGACACACTGGGGTACATGGCGGGATGGGAAAGGTATTGTCGTTAACCGACAACCCGATATTTCCACTCCTATATGTCAGAGTAACACGAATATCAAACAACGGACATAGATTTGTTTTCAATATTACCACCGTTTACTTAAAATGTAAAATCAGTCTACACGCTAGTGTACACGTCACTGGTAAGTTACTTGCTATGCCAATTTATCATACCATCAGGTCTTGTATATCAAAAGTACTCGAAAAATACTGGGATGAAAAGTACTTGTATATTAGGTACTCTTTAAATGATTACTCGGACTCTGGTACTTAATACTCGGGAACTCAAGTTCTCGAAAGTACTCGGTACTCGAATACAAGTACTTGGCTACAACATTGTCAACACCCCCCCCCCCC
>KN884172.1:29146-43869 GCA_000934455.1 Apostichopus parvimensis
TTAGGACTAAGAATTCTTTAGATATTTTGTCACGAGAAAGTAATTCATAGGATGAGTTTGAGAATAATGGATAACCCATCCCATCAATTCCCCACCCCCACTCTTCCATGTCAGTTCCAACCATGCCTAAGATCGTGTTATCTTCTCGATCCGTAACTCCGATTGACACACTGGGGTACATGGCGGGGTGGGAAAGGTATTGTCGTTAACCGACAACCCGATATTTCCACTCCTATATGTCAGAATATCAAACAACGGACATAGATTTGTTTTCAATATTACCACCGTTTACTTAAAATGTAAAATCAGTCTAACACGCTAGTGTACACGTCACTGGTAAGTTACTTGCTATGCCAATTTATCATACCATCAGGTCTTGTATATCAAAAGTATACTCGAAAAATACTCGGATGAAAAGTACTTGTATATTAGGTACTCGGATTTTAAATGATTACTCGGACACTGGTACTCAAAACTCGGGAACTCAAGTTCTCGAAAGTACTCGGTACTCGAATACAAGTACTTGGCTACAACATTGTCAACACCCCCCCCCCCCTCGTTTCTCCCACTTCTCCCACTGCAGCAATAAGCCAGTAATCGAAAAGTATTTGTAAGAAAAAGAATTACTTCCAACTAGAAGGCCTACAGCTTTATCAACCTTTAGAGTTTACTTACATTAATGTTACCGACAAAGCCGGGATTTTCTTTTACTCCGAAATGGTGTGAATGGGGCAATGGCCAGCGCAAAGGGGATTAGTGGAGGCCATGGCCCCACCGTTATCGTCAGTCGGGGGAAACGTGCAGTCGTTTTTTTTTCTTCAAAACTCATGTAGTATTATTAGGGTTACCGTGCGTTTAGACCTACATTCAGACCTAACTCATAACATAAACTTTTCCCAGAAAAGTGCAATTTGACCTATATTCTTTTTATGAGGGAGCGCCTCCATACCCCATTTACATAGGAGTCGCATTCAACCACACCCCTCATTTATCAAATGTTTCACCCGCCTATGCAGGCCTTCCATAAAGATTCACGCCTCCAACAATAAAATCATGCATGCAGTCGTCACGGAATTTTGCCCCTACATTTGAAATCATGTGCACGTCCCTGGGAGAGAGAGGGTAGGTGGGGAGGTGGAACGCTCACCCCCCCCCCCCCATTCTAGGTCACTTGGGTAGCGATTTTATTACAGAAAACAAACGAGAACCAGGTTAGGATACGTCTCTTTGCGGAAATTAACACATGTCGAAGAGAATTTAGGAATACTATGTAGGCTTACGATATACTGTGGAGTTTTCCATGAAAGATTAGAAACTACCTTGCCGAAATTGATAACGTATTTCTCCTTTGGTAAATATTGCGTGGTATGTAATTGATTAGGTCGTCAGTTTTAAATTCATGATGAAACAAGGAAGTAACATGCCGCGACCGTTACAGACATTCTAATTAAGCATAGTTTGATCCAATTCCAACAGGATGCAAAGTACAGAAAGTCTCTCTTTTAACATTAGGGTTTATCGACTCGTATAGTTCCTGTTGGATTGCCAATTGTAGTTCACTGTTCTTTCCCTTCTGTCTCTCTTTCGCTTTTTTTTTTTTACTTTGTTATATAGTGGGAATAGGAGGGTAAGCCAAGTACAAGAAGCGGATTGGCGAAGAAACAGTATCACTATCAGTAAGTGACTCACGGTGGCACAGAAGGGCCATTTCAAGGGTGTGAAGACTCGCGCACAAAGAAACGTCTCATGCCGGTAATCTGACCTAGTTTCGACTGAGGTGTAACAGAAGTGTTAGACACCACCATCGATCCCAGAAAACACACACACAGCTTGCTACCGTCGGTAATTAGACACTAGTGTACAGTCACTACATGCAGCTACGGTCAATACCCATAACACAGTGTACATAGAAGCGATGGACATCTCAGGTCCAGATAAAAAAAATAACAAGTCACGTTTCATTACTGTCTGCATTTTGTAGCGATAAGAAAAAAACTACACTTGCAAGTAACGGAAAGTTAACTTTTTCAGAGCGCGGCACGCGGTAGGAGCGAGTCTTCAATGCCTTTAAAAAATTGTGCTTCAGTTTGAGTTCGAAATCTCGAATTAACAAATGTCAGTTTATCCCCGGGACAGTTGAACTATAGGCTTATTAGTCATTTCAAGTTGACAATGCATTACGACTAGCCAGGGACGTAGCTAAGGCCTGATGATTGGGGGGTGTAGTGGCTGAAATTCCAACTGGATGGGTTTTGGAGCCAGACAATTCCGACTGCTGCCTTGTTCCCCCCCCCCCTCCTTCACCCCCGCACTAATCGTCAACGATACGGTCAGTGTCAGTCAGACACCACATCTTTCGCGACTGCACTTTTGTTCCGAACTTTTTTCGATACATTTGTACCTTATGGGGCAAAGTTTTTGCTTATGTTTATGGCACTTTTAAACGTCCGTAGATTAGCATTGAGTGTCCCCCTCCCCTTTGAGAAATTTTTGAACAATTGAAGGTCCTTAGATGCGATCTGGTGCAATTTTTTGCCAGTTTCATCATTATCATATGATATCATATTATCAGCAGATTTTGTTTCCTGTTTGAATTCTTTTACATGTTCTTTTACATTATATCAGAAAGACAAACATAGTGCTCTTTTACAATTTTTCCAGAAGGATGATATTGGTTTATTGTCCAATGTCTGGACTTTAATACATTTGACGAACTATAAACTTTCATATTTTGTAAGACAGCCAGATTTGCAGTGGCCTAAAAAATATCGTTATCGCCGTGTATTAGCAGTGTAATAATTATTTATAGGAAGTGCGTATCACGTACGATTGCTAGCCTAGCCTCATAACATGCTGTTCGTGCAACAACTTAAGACGAATCATAGAAAGGATGAGAACGCACGTTGTCGTCGTCGTTGTGCATACGGTTCGTGACATTCCATCGAGTAAGGTTAGGTAGATATGTATTTTATTACGCAGTGGCCAACTGTAGGTTTGAAATAGGCTATAGGCTAAATTTAGGTAATTGCATCTGCCAAACTAAGTAAGTAGTTGAATCAGTAGGCATGAATGTTATTACGATTATAATCGAGTTAACGGAGCTGACGAGTATTCAAGATCAAAAGAGCACTGACAAAATACCATGCTAAAAAAACAACAGTTTTAAACATTGTTTTCGACACTCAAAGTGGGGAGCAGTCGCTCCTCTGCTCCCCACTGGCTACGTCCCTGGTATATCCTGAACTTACTTGAAGCTAGCGAACAGGGTCGACCCACCCAATAGCAAAATTAATACATAAATTATCCGAATTGAAGCTGGCGAACGTTTTTTTTAGAGTATTCAAAATCATACGAAGTTTTGTATGGTGGAGTATAAGGATCGCGAGATACAATTTCTCAATGTGACGAGGAAAACGTGGTAAATATGACTAATTAAAGGTCAATTTTGATCGAAAATTTTATGTCACTCACAAATTACAAGAACATATGAAAATAAGAGTGCGACTGTCAGAAAAATTAGAGTGCGACAGTCGGAAATTCCGAATTGAAGCTGGCGACAGTCGGAAATTCCGACAGTCGGAAATTCCGACTGTCGCACTCAAATTTTCCAACTATCGTCATTTTTACCAAGATTGGGGGGGGGGGGTGAGACACCCCCACACCCCCCTCTAGCGAAATATGAGCATCCAGGGTGACCATAAGTTGATTTCATGATAGCATATTTGGGAGCAACACTGATGACCATTAAATGAGAACAACCCAATCCATCGTCTGTGACTTTTATGACAGAGATCTTTGTGAAGAATAACTTCCTCAAACAGCTAGAAAACATCTTGTTCCGTTTGGAAGATCAGATGTGTCGGAGAGCTGTCCGTATTGTTAATCTGTGATGTCATATATAGTGTCAATAGGGTTTGAAACTCTTTATACTTTCTCCTTGCTTTCCTGTTCACATCTTTCAGGTAAACTGTTAACGGTGTTGACACTGAAATTAACGCCAACGTTAGGTCATTTCAGGCGCGTAGCCAAGGGGGGGGGGCGAAGGGGGCAGCCGCCCCCACCACCTTGAGCATATTTTTATATATTTTTTTTAATGTTTTTATGATATCGCTAGTATTTTCAAAAGAGAAAATGCTTAGATGCAACTTACAAGGCCTGGGAAGTGCCATTTCCAGCGATATGGGAGGCATTTTCAGCCAAAATTTTCTTGTACGCTTCGCGCCAACCATAGTGGCGCTCCGCTTAGATAGTTGCAATGACGAATCTACAGTTTCGTCCCTCCCTTGGCAAATTCCTGGCTACGCGCCTGGGTCAGTTTTAAGAATTTCAATATCTTAGACAAGTTATGCATTACAGAAAATAAGTAATGTAAAAATAAGGACAAACGTAAAAAAAAGTGGCTCGACTATGTGATATTTATGTGATATATATGTTTTCTGCCTTCTGTGTGTGGTGGAACATCAAATCCGTGATACTTCCCATAACTGGCCATGCTTTACTCTCCGACGTCGTGATTACTTTGGGCTAAGTTTGTTATTACGACGAGTGCTACTTACACCTTAAGGCTCACAGCCTCACCTTAATTGATACATGCAAAAGAGACCATTTTGTTTGAAGACTTTAGCAGATGGAAATACAAACAACAAATTTGTGTGTGTATGTGTTTGAGTGGGGGTTTGCAGGGGGCGGGGTATGGGAACTGCCAGGTGACTGCGCACTTTTCAATACGAATGCGTCCAAAAATATACAATCTATAAGTTCTTACATGACGTCACGTCATAACGCTAGTAATAGATATCGTATATATCTGCAACAATGATTAACATGAAAATTTAAAAAAAAAAAAAATCCATGGCTGCTTGAAGATATAAACTTAATATAGTTAAATATCGTGAACACAATTTTTATAGGTGTAGCATGGATGTAAT
Source organism: Apostichopus parvimensis (assembly GCA_000934455.1). Lineage (NCBI taxonomy): Eukaryota > Metazoa > Echinodermata > Holothuroidea > Aspidochirotida > Stichopodidae > Apostichopus > Apostichopus parvimensis. The sequence continues at coordinate 34,075 of KN884172.1, forward strand.
AATACGAGATGAAAAGGACGGTCCTATCATTGTGATGGCGCAATTCAGAAATGCAAGCACTCAGATTTTCTTGCACTTGGTAGCATGTCAATGTTTTGGTAAACAGAGAGAAAAAGAGAATTTTAAGGAGTAAAGAATACTCCCGCATTATTATATGAAATAGTGACCAGTGGCGTTCGCTACGGAGTAGAGTGGGGGCGGATCTGGGAAAGAAGGGGCAGTTGTCGGGAGTTCATGGTCCAGTCAGGGGAATGTTTTCTACATTCGAATCGACGAAATAATGATATCACTCCTACGCGAGTACATTGGAGGGTATGCCCATATCGTTTGCACTCGTCCATACTACCTCGATTGACAAATCGCAAATTTTCTTACAAGTAGTCGGATTTTCATACCGTTGTATCCGAAAGTTGTCAACTTAATTAGAACATTCAATTTTGGAATATCGTGAATAACACGATTCTAATCAGCTAATAATTAATGATAATTAATCAGGCGCGTATCCAGGATTTTCTAACCCGGGGGGCGCGAATTACTATCTAAGCGGAGCGCCACCATCGGTTGGCGCGCAGCGTACAAGAAAATTTTTGGACTTGACACCCCCCCAGATCACCGGAAACGGTACATCTCGGGCTTGAAAATGACCAACTAGATGTTCACTTTTGCCTGACAACCAAGTATTTCCCAATAGTTTTTTTTCATCCAAATGTACAAATATTTAAACCTCTTATAACGGCTGCTATAAAACTTCGTTGAAGGAAATGAAACAAATACCAGATATTTCCGAAACCGAACACTACACACATAGACAGTTCGGAGGTTGTTCACCATGGAACGCCATTTTCATGCTCACTGATATGATGTGATATCTGCTGTTTGCTTTACAAATTCGAATAATTGAAATGAGACTGAAATAAATAATTGTTATCAGTTTATTGTGCAATGCCCAGTATTCTTTTCATTAAGAAAGACGCACAGTTTCAAGTTCATTACACTGAAGGCTTCGATTCTCTTTCTGCCTTCAGTTTGACAGAAAGGTAGCGAACTGCAAACGCCTTGGTTTTGCGTTCACGAACGCGTTAGCGGCTGCCTCCAGGTTGATGTTATGGTGGCGATGTATAGCCATCAGTGCAAGGCCATTCAGTCTATCGTCTCTCGTAGTTGTTCTGAAAGATAAGGACATTGTTATATTTATTCCGTGTATTAAGAAGTGTGATCTTCACAAACCAATCTTCATATGCCATGCAGTGTCCATAAACGTTTTATGTCATTGCGAGTCAACGAAACTGACCAACCTGTTAAATGTTTTCAGTCGTCGAAGAGAGCTGAACGAACGCTCACACTCGCAACTCGTTATCGGTAGTGTTGCAGCTATGTGAAGCAATGTCGTGACGTTCGGAAATGTCATCTTCAGCTTTGAGGTTGCCTTAAGAGCTTGGTGGATGGTTGTAGGCACTTCTGCGATCCGCTGCTGTTTCCAGTAGACCTATTCGGTACAATAAAACATATGTTAATACCACGTCGAAACAAGAATATTGCATTACGAAGTAAATTATATAATCGATTGATTAGTCAGACAGGTTAATTTTATTCGTGTCTCCGAAAGTTTTAATATGGGGAACGATGACTCACAATCCACATGTCCATTTCATGTTGCAGGGTTCTTGGGGATGGGAGGTCGTCATGAAAGTAATTGAGGTTAGCTGGTGTCAGTGAGTGGTTGCCCTCAATACAGATCGATGGCACAAGAAAGAAAGCTTCCAATGCTCTTTTTTGTAATGGGGCAAACCTGCAAAAGAAAAAAATGGAGCAATTGGTGGCATGGTAAAAAGCATGAAGATTATACATAGCGTGGGTTATTGCCTATGTGAAAAACACCACTATTGAACACTTCATACGAACCTCTCGTTCATTTCTGTCAGGAGGTGATCCAGAAAGGGAATAGTGACAGTAGTCTTGAAATACTCAGTCGGGCTGTCGCATCTGTGGTTGTCGCGCTGCGTTTGGCGTCCGATCACTCTCGGCATCGTCTCTTGAACGTCCACCTTCTTGGCAAGGTCAATCGCGTCCGAATACCACATGTCGTGGTATGTGTCGACATCGTTACGGACCTTCACCATGGATCAAGAAAAGTATAAGTTATGACGTAGTTTGCATTATTATACCTGGGCACTAATTTGACATTATTATATTTCAGTCCAGATATATCATTCAGATCTGAATGACATACAAATCTATAATCCTTTGTAACAAGTAGTTGAAGAATGAATGTCGCATTAACATCAACGGTATCTTCTTTTCGTACAGATAATGTTTAGGCTACTTTGAGTACAACTTTAATTATTGTGGAGATTCACCTGTTGGATTGTGGTTTTGACCAGGTTGATTTGCATCATTGCGGAGGTTATGTCCAGGGAGCGTGCTTGTAACCCCACACTGAGCTGTTTCAAGTACCCCATGACGCTCGTTGTCAGGATGAGAGTAACGATGTAGGAGAAGTTTGTCGCTCCATGCAGAAACGCCTGAGCATCCCCTCTTGCTTCCCTGTTGAATGTCGTGTCCGACGTTATTGCTGAGAGTGTCTTGATCACCTGTTGAAATAAATCATCCGCGACATATTTACGCACGCGTCACATGGCAACATTTTGTAAGGAGACAACTACACTTAAGTGGGGAGACTACTGCAACAAAATATATACTTACATAGGGAAATAGGTCCAAGTGTGTCTCAAATGCCTCGTGACGCTCAACCCATCTGGTGCGGCACATCAGCTTGAGTTTCCTCTTTGATGTTTCACTCGGCGTATCCACCACCAGAGGGTCATCGATAACTTCTTCCAACATCTTCTGGTTACCAGGGGAGTTGTAGAAATATTTAGCAATCTATAATGAATTAAATAAAAGTATTCAAGGACGATCATATGACGATGAAAACGTTTTCATCATTCAGAACTGTTGTATAGAGCAGTCAAACGTTTCGAATTACATGTCAAAAGCCCATTGCCATTCTACGGCTAAGTTAAACCTGCAAATACCTTATCAGCAGTTGTCATCATATTCTGGATGAGTAGTACCTTGGTTGATGAAACTATCACCCGGTTCAGTTGGTGGGAAGTACACCATAAGTACGCACATTTGGGGTACTTGCGTTGAATGCGGGGACCGCAACCTCTGTACTGGCCTCTCATGTTGCCTGCAAATATAGGGGGAAAAGGAGCTTCAACATTAATGAGGCAACTGTGCGCATGGAACCGCGAGTGACGCAGAATATCAGTGATCGTAAAATGGAGCTTATGGTGTATGGTGTTGGTAATTGTGATATTGTGGATTATGGGCTGATGTTATGCTGGGAGCCACGTTCAATATCTTCAATCGCATTTCATACATCTTTCTCTGTCTCTATTTTGTTTGTAACACCCGTAATGTTACGTATGTAGAAACAAACTACGTACCTGCACCATCAGCACAAATTCCTCTAGCATCGTGCATGCTTAAGTTGCACCTGCCAATCTCAGTCTCGATGGCTACCATGAGCTCTGCTCCGGTCATCTGGCCCGTCACGTTGATATAAGCAATGAAGTCTTCCCTGATGTCAACTGTGGTGAAATGGAGGATAAACTGATACTAGATATGGGAATGGACACTACTCTGCGTGGTCAACATCAAAATAGCCTTACCTTTTTTTTTTTTAGATACCCATACTAACCTACATGTTATACTTACGATTGGAGTCTACGATGCGGAGAACGATGGACAGTTGCTCTTTTCGCGACATGTCTGCCACTTCATCGATGATTATAGTGAAAAATTTGGCCTGTTGCACCTCCTGAAGAATTCCAAACCTCACTTGGTCGCCGCAAATAGAGATGAGCTCATTCTGTATTACACTTGATATCATGCTTGCATTCTTAGCGTGCTTGTCTAAATGTTCTTGAAGAACATCATCTCCACCTTCAAAAACATGATGCAGAGAAATATGTTGTTTTAGGCAAAGTTGAAGACAATTATGCATTATTTAATGACGGGAACAAATATCGGAAGTTAGTTATTTTATATCGACATCGAATTTTATGTCTGAAGTGAAAAATTTTGACTGGTGTGGTCCAAAAGCTTGAGTTTGGAACAAGATACATCAGCATTCACTTACTTCGAGCACGCATTTGGAGAATCTCGTAGAAGTTCCCCATATTGTTTCCTTGATTAAAGCGGTCTGTCCGGCTATCCCGATGGCCTCTGAACGCTAGGCCTTGTCTCCCAAGAGTGACAACAACATCTAGTATCGAAAGCAGCACTTTCCTATCCCTTGCACTGGTCTCTACTGCCTTCCTGTTCCGCTGTTCTGAGACATCTCCAGTCTGGTGTTCAATCATAGAGCGGAAGGAAAACCACGACTCTTGGCACATACAATGCAATTCATACCCTACAAAAAGTGGAAAAATGATACCATGAGTAGCCATATGTATTTGGGTAGTTTTGCGGGGAAATTCAAAGTGCAGATATTTATTTAGTTTTCAGAATGATATTCGTTTTGTGCTAAAATAAAGGAGACCAGATATTTGCGTATCTGTATAGCCTATAACTTTCCAATTACATCTCCCGTATTGGAATGTATGGACGGACTTGGTAGCAAATGGATTAAGGCTTGCGATTCCTATCAGTCTGGCACCACGTTTTTGGGGTTATGGGTGCTTTATCTCGATTGCCTTACTCCATCCATGTGAAAATTGGGACATGCGAGGTGAAACTTGTATGGTTGCACCTCTTGGGGTGTGCATTGACAGGGTTTGTGGGTCTTGCAAGCTGTACCGATGACCAGGGGTAATGTATAAGCATTCGATAGTAGGGGAATTTGCGCTATATAATTATAAACATTATTTTTATGGGAGTGAGTGACTCCATCCCTTTCAGTAAGTACATGAAGTCAGTTACCTGTCCCTCTCTTGCTGCTGTCTCTTTGTATCCCAAAGAAATGCGCGGTGAATTTCTCCGTCGCTTTCTTCCAGTCCCTGAATGGTCTGGTAACCATAAGCCTGGACGACGATGCGTTACTGCCAGGCCGCGGGAAGAACACACAATATCTGCAGAAAGCTGCATCCTCTTTGGCACTGTATGCGAGACCCGGGTAGTTCTCCAACCATTCCCATTTGAACCTTCTGTTGCAGGTTCCACTCTGGTGTAGAGGAAATACATAGGTGGCGCTGGGTGTGGAGATGTTCTTCATTGCTTGGAATTTTGTGTTGTTACCCTTTCCCTTCCAGTTGAAGTTGACGTAATTACTGATGTCATTGAGTAATTCTACCGGGTCCGCAACAGTAGATACAGAATCTAAATTATGAAAATATATATAAACCGAAATCATTAAATTTACCGGTATGCATTAAACAACCAGGGGAAGAATGGGGAGAACGACATGCCATGGAATTAGCAGTGAAAATAAACTCGTTAATCCAATAAATAATTCTTTACATGCTCACCATCTGGCGGAACATTGCATGGCTCCGGTTGGTCAGCCTGGCCCGTGGTGGCGGCTCTGGTGAAACAGGCAGGGTCCATGTCCTCGGCATGACCCGAAGGAGGCTCAGATTTGCTGGTCTCATCACACGAAATCTCCTCGAAATCTGTGAATTATACATTCATCAAAAGTATGATCGACCTCGATCATCATAAAGCAAGACAGTGAGCGGGTTATTATTAACACTATTGTTATCAATATTATGATCATTTAATATTCTTATCATTATTTATTAGTTTCCATGATTGACACTCAAGTGAGGTTGTCGATACGGAGAAAAGATACGCCTCGATGGAATTATTTTTCTACCTGTAAACGGTTGTTCTGACCGTATTTCTGACTGAATCACATCTGTTTTGAGAAACGTAGCAGTGTGCCAGCCTGTTCACGGTGTTCCGAGATTAGGGGATTGGCGGATGACAGAAAGTTGGGGGGGGGGGGAGGGGTTTTTGAGGGCAGACAGAGCTCGGAATATTTTGAGATCTGATCGTTCGAGCAACTGTGAAGACAAGGGGTTGAAGTCCACCAATTACATGCACTTTACAAGGATTTTGGAGTTTTGCTTGGACAAACAACTATATTTATTACCTGTATTTGTATGTTATACACTTGTCTGCATTTATTATTCGGAAACTCACCTAGAGGTAAGTAATGCTCCCCGTTCACAAGATGCCCAATGCGGAATGGTGATAAATGCCCTGGCGATCTGCATCGCATCCTGAACAAAACTGAAGTAGGTTGGTTGTTACGGGCTTCTTCACTGCTCACAATGACAATATCTCTATCCAAGAGTAAAGCAGCTCCTTTTACTACCCATTCCTCCGCATAACACCCTTGCTGCTTCATCTTCTCGAAATCACTGGTGTTGGGAAGCTGGCCAGACTCTTTAAGCTCGATCTTTACAGGATCAGTGTCATCCTTCATGCAAAATATAGTTAATGAAAAGGGTATTCAGCTGTTATCCTGTTACATTCCTCAGTGGAGTCAATTTATTTGTGTTATTCTATGACTTGGAAAATCAATGAACATGTACACCGTCCCATACACATAGAGATATACACAAAGCAAAATATTGTTTTGCCACACATATACAGACAAGAAATATGACTGCAACAACGAAACTGAACAGGTCTTGGGACTTGCGGAGGTGGTGTAAGCAGGGTATAGGTCCAATGTCAACTTGGAACCCATGTCATATAAAGACCCTCTGTACAAGTCCACTCAAGATCAAGTGCACTCATTCACATGTAGTGCCTTTTTAAGTGACATTTCAGAATAAGTTTATAGTTTATAATACCCTTACCAAATACTGAACGAACTCCACTGCATCTCGTCTCAGAAGGCATGCCTGTTCAGCAGGCGACTTGTTGCCGGTATACTTGTTTATTCCCAACTTAGGACACTGCGCAACCAATGCATGGAAGAAACAAGAGCCGTCTCCGGGAACGTCATGCATGATTTGCATGCCAAGATTGGCTGCATTCTCTTGCAGACGATCTCTCTCACTCTTGGTGCGTTGCTTCTTGTAGGGCAAAAAGTTAAGAATGCTATAGTTATCACCCTCCTTTTTACGATTCTTTCTTGCGGGCACCTGAATGAATTGTGAGATGATATTGTTTGAATAATGAATTATTGCTCAATACGAAAAAAAAAATGATTGCCCTCCTTTTCAATATCGAAAAATTGCATATAATAGGTAAAAAAAAAATTCTCAGAAACACGGCGCGTTGGGAATGAAAAATGTCATTTGATCGAATGTGGAAAAAAAACTACGCCATCCAATTCAATCGAAGCGGACATGATAGGATGAATGTAGGTTCGAAAGCTGATAGGAAGAGGGGCCGAAACAGGAGGCAGGCAGGTAACGTTGTACTTCGTCGTGCATAGTCCATTCTTTCTCACGTTCACCAATGCCAATTTGGAAGAGAGGAGGAGGTTTGGGCGGCAGTAATCTGACAGGTTTCATCACCACACCGTACTGGCTTCAGCATTGATGTCATCGTAACTATAGCGCACCTATTACAACAAGCTGTCATGACGACTCACATCGCAATGCGTCCTCGAAATGTCACTGTGGTCGATTTCTTTCAAAATATTAACCGAGTTTAGCGAAGTTCAGATGATGCAGTATTGCCACTTGCATAATGCTGTAGCCGATCATTTTGTCGTATGCTGGTGCCAATTAACTTTTTGTAGCATTTTTAGCACAACTATAGTCCATCGAAATGGACAAAATATAGCCTATTACGGAACAAATATATTACCGTAGCTGTACAAGTCAATGGGATATTGCGATATGATGAGTCAACGACCTTGACGTTGATACATACCGATTTTGGGGAAGCTCCTGACAATTGTATTGCCGCTTTGAAAGATTGTTACCGATTAGAATTTCAATACGAATTCAATGAAATAATGTTTTTCTTTTGAAGGAGGGAGGGTTAAGGAGTTAACCGTGCCCTCCCCCCCCCCCTTCTTAAATTGACCCTAAATGGCGGCAAACACCTGGAAATTCATGCTAACTATATTCCCTTAGAAGCCTAATCCCGACCTATTACGTACAAGTCGGGAAAAGCAGATTATTTACGCTCACAAGTTGTATTACTCTGCGGTTTGCCTATAGGCTGTCCTTCAAATATTACGACATGTTACTATGACTACCACACATAAACAAACACGGGCCGCACTTCATGAATGAACCTAGTAGTATATTACTACGCCAGTGACATTTCCACAGATTTGTTTATGTCTATCACTGAAATGAATATTTGGCTATGTAAATGACATGACTTGAAATATATTTGTTTATCAATTCCAATAATATTGTCTTCGCGAAAAACACACATTTCTCTCATTTAATAGTTGACAAAATTATACAAGAATGACTTGCTCTGTACGATCTACATTTTATTTGTGTATAAATATATGAGTAACCAACTACCTAACTTACACACGGCCCTTGGTGCAAACTGTACCGTACCGGCCAGTGTTTCCACTTCCAAGGGATTTGCCCGACATTCGGGAAATTTGGACTAATTCGGAACATGTTTCGCAAAATTACGAAATACTGAGATCAATGAAATTTTCATTAGGACCCTGCCCTTGACACACATCGTTTTTTGGGGGCAATAAGCTAGCTTAGGCTTAGTTTGTAATTGTTTAGCATAGGCTATGTGTGGCAATGGGCTTTAAATAGCCTAAAGTTAGTCTAAGTAGGCTAGCCTATGATGAAAACTGACGGCCAATGGGTTATTTATAGTAACTGTATAGCAATGTGAGCTAGGCGCTTATAACTGGTACAAATATGGGTCTACGTCCTTATGCTAGGGCTACATTGCGGGCCTATTCGATTGCATAGGCAAATTCCCACGGAAGCAACCTGCAGGAATAATGCGTGTAAAATGTATCAATGTTACCATAATGTTGCTTTCACAGTCATGGGTCTCTTTGATAGCTGCATGCATCAAATAAAATTGAGTAGGCCTAATACAGCAGTGGAGTAAATAACTTACTGATCTCTTCTTGGCTGCCATTGTGCTATAGTTACTAACAGGTGATTCAGCCGATGTTCAACGCCTCACGTGTTTTTGAAGTTTCCCGCAATTTGCTCAAAACTACCGTAATATTTCGCGCCCTCTGACATGTAGGCAGTGTACACGACCACTCCTTTGGACTTTCCCCCAAGATCTTGGAAATTCGTGGTATGCCTTTTCATGGTATGTCTAGGATTTTCATCCCTAGATATCGCTAGATATTGCTAGATATCCATACAGTACAGTGTCTTTGGGATTATTGGGGCCTGATCTTGGGAAATTGCAAAATCGGGAGTGGTTACAGCTGCATGTAGGTCAGTGCACGACCTCAAGCCGTCACTAATACACAACCCGATCACTTGTTATCGATGAAGTGGTGTGTTGCCGGATTTTGTCAAGGTCTTGGTACTACGGGCGAAAGTCATTTATTAAGTTTCGTAACTCATTGGGAAGCGATTAGAGGGGTGGGGGCCGTGGGGCGCAGGGTTGAGGCGAAGGGTTGCGGGCGCGAGTTTTCATGCAGATGGGAACAATCTCAAGAAGTGTTGGGTGCGTCCGCCCCCCCCCCCCGGCCATGATACGCCTTGGTTCCACTACATGATATTCACAGGAGATGTGCTCTTTTCATGTGCGTCATGTTCCCTGACGAATCGGCCGAGTTCGAGACCAGCCACATTGGTTTCATAGCGCAATTGTACAATTGTTCAAGACGTCCATACCCACACACGTGTGTGTTATGATAGGCAATAT
>KN884174.1:36183-49893 GCA_000934455.1 Apostichopus parvimensis
TACCATTACATTAGCTTCACCATGCTATATCATTATATTAGCTGCACCATGCTATACCATTACATTAGCTTCGTCATGCTATACCATTACAAAAGCTTCACCATGCTATACCATTACATTACCTTCACCATGCTATACCATTATATTAGCTTCACCATACTATACCATTACATTAGCTTCACCATGCTATACCATTACATTAGCTTCACCATGCTATACCATTACAATAGCTTCACCATGTTATACCATTACATTAGCTACACCATGTTTTACCATTACATTAGCACCACCATGCAATGATGCTATACCAATAGAGAATATAATAAATAATGTTACATATGAAGTATTGACAGAAGAAACAAGCATAAAATGTTTTCAAATTTGTGACTTTAAAAGTGTAACACAAAGGGCCATCTTTGTTATCACTGTTCTTTTGCAGTGGTCAAAGATCGTTTTGAAGCCTCTTTAACAGTGAACGGTGAGGAAGGCATACCAGGGGTCAGCGATAATCCAGCACAGACTGAAACCAACACCAATGATCCCTTATACTTTGGTGGTGTTCCTGGTGAGTCATTTATCTCTTATACTTTGGTGGTGTTCCTGGTGAGTCATTAATCCCTTATACTTTGGTGTTGTTTCTGGTGAGTCATTGATCCCTTATACTTTGGTGTTGTTTCCGGTGAGTCATTGATCCCTTATACTCTGGTGGTGTTCCTGGTGAGTTATTTATCTCTTATACTTTGGTGGTGTTCCTGGTGAGTCATTTATCTCTTATACTTTGGTGGTGTTCCTGGTGAGTCATTCATCCCTTATACTTTGGTGTTGTTTCCGGTGAGTCATTGATCCCTTATACTTTGGTGTTGTTTCCGGTGAGTCATTGATCCCTTATACTTTGGTGGTGTTCCTGGTGAGTCGTTGATCCCTTATACTTTGGTGGTGTTCCTGGTGAGTCATTAAAGGCATTGAAGACTCGCTCCAAACCACGTGCGGTCATCTGAAAAAGTTAACTTTCCGTTGCTTGCAAGTGACGTTTTGTTCGTGTCGCTACAAAATGCAGACAGTACAGTAATGAAACGTGATATCTTGTTATCTTTAGCTGGACCTGAGATGTCCATCACTGTATTGTTTGTACACTGTGCTGTGTGTATTGACCGCAGTTGTATGTACTGACTATACACTAGTGTCTAATTACCGATGGTAGCAAGCTGTGTGTGTGTATTTTCGCGATCGATGGTGGTGTTTAACACTTCTGTTACACCTCATTCGAAACTAGGTCAGATTACCGGCATTAGACGTTTCTTTTTGCGCGAGTCTTCACACCCTTTAATCAATCCTGAACTGGCTAAGTAAGTGATAGGGAAAGCCACATAATCAGATGATTACTTCATGCATAGTTTGGACAAGTTTATTCTGAGCTGTATTTTCATATATGGCCTCAAAGCACTCGAACTGACAGAATGAGCAGTATGAATATCAGGTTCCTATCAGAGAAAGGTAAGGAACTGTTCATTCTGTCCATACGCTCTGAAGGACAGTATAGAGTGGTATTAGTATTTAATCAACTGGCTGCTTCTTGTAATAACCAAGAGAATTGATATGCTTTCCTGTAAATCAGGAATCCTTTCTTGCTGGTTGTTATTAAGATTACTAAATGCTAAGTCCATTCACATCACCAGTTTTACAATTTCATTTCAACTTATTTCTGCTTTAGACGGTGAAGTTCACGATGGCATTTTGGAGAATGAATCCTTTGGTGGTTGCATCAGAAACATCGTCATTAACAGCAAGTCTGAACCGGTAGTAAACAAGAGACGAGTTGGAGAGGTTGATCTTCGATCCTGCCCTGCCAACTGAATCTTTCTACGAACATTGCATGTTAGTCAACTCCCCTCACAGAACTGATCTGACCCAGCAACAATAGTCGTAAATTTTAATAACAGAGAAGAATTTTAGTAATGATAGTTTAATAACAACAATGACAATCTCTCTTTTAATGCATCCCTTCCAAACATTTTATATTTATCCCATATCTGATTCGCTTTATTTGTACGTTTTGTAAACTTTTTTAACAGTATTATTATTGAATTGTAATGCAAAATTTGATTAAGTTTTAAATGTTAAATTTCCCTCAGAGGGTATTTCTAAATTCACCAAAGCAATACAGCTTGTTTGTTGTCAAATGTTAATCCCATAGGCAGCTTCTTTCATGAGCATTGTCGTGGGGTTGAGTCACAAAAATGATTTTACAGCAAGTACCAAAGCTGTTGTCATTACGTTAAGAAAAATATCTGAATTCATCAGATTTATACTAGTATCATCCTTCAGGTGTTCAACTTAACTGAAAAATACAGTAAAACTTACATTTTATACCAATAAACCCCAAGACACTTAAAGCTTTTAAAAATATAAGCATTTTAAATATTGTCCAAAAAAGAGATGTTTTTATTCAGTGTTTTATTCACTGTAATATCACTGCTGACGAGGTTGATGTTGTGTGCTAATTGCGAATTTTAAAATGTTCGCATTCCATCAGGTGTTGTACACTTTGGTTCTTTTACCTTACTTTATTTCCGATTCTATGATTTAGTTTCAGTTACACCTTCCCACCCCTCCCTCTCTTATACCTTTCCATATTTAGTTATTGTATCTTTCATCCCAATTATCTTTACATTAGCATCTGTATTGACTTCCTACAAACTGAATTTACCTTGTTGCCAGATGCCTCAGTTTAATATATTTATACTCCAAAGTTCATGGCAAGGATTTTCTTCTGGTAACAATGATCATCAGTATTAGCAGCAGATATGGTAGGAAATCAAATAACGGTGACTCATAGTGAATGTTTAACAAGCTTGTCACTTCACCACTCACTATCACATGAACTATCACATGACCTCAGAGAGGAGGCAAAAAGTCTCTCATCGAAGACCTCTCAATATTTGTGGATAATCTTGATGGTCAGAAGCACCCAGTAAGATACTTTTGAAAGCTGTTAGAAATATTTATGGACTAAAATTTGTGGCCAATATTAATGATGTTTGACATAACAATAGTTTATGTGATATCAAATTAAAGTATGAAAGTATTGATCCGATTATAAAATGAAGTATGTAAATTGGTACTGGACAAACATTAGTTCTGCAAAGGTTAGGTCTGCAATGAAGGAACTGAACGAAAAATTACTCACTGTTCATTATTTATTTAACCTTGCATAAAGATCGAATCACATTGTGTCTAGACAGATCTGTTCACATTGACTTATCGATATCGAAAGCAAAGAATGCAAAGTACATCAATTAATAGAGACCTGCATAAAATATTCAATCGGCTATTAACATGGCTTGAATGTTTCCAAAGTTTCAAAGCACTTCAGGAATGGACAGACATATATATTCAGCTGTGAAGATTGTATCAAAGTGTCTTTTAGATGCCTTCAGTGTTTTACAGATCTCTCTTATTTACTAGAATCGGTCTCCTTGCAGGTTTACTGAAGTATTAAACTATCAGGATTCACACTCCAGATGTCATGGTACCAGTAAACTGTTTTCTACAAGACATGATTCTATCTACACAGCTCTATCTCTGCATTAGTTCTATTCATTAACAAACCCCATTTCTTGTGAGTAAGTTATAGACTTCTTATGGAATAACTCAAAACTGATTTCAACATCTTTAAAGCACTTGTTAAAATCTGCCAAAGTGACTCAACATCACTGAAACATCAATGGATTAAGAACCAATGTTACCATTGAATTTGAGTGGTTGCATATCATGTTACATGAATATTCAATTGAAAGGATATGCTCAAGTGCCAGACTGAGTGAAGAAGTTTTGTGCCTCCTCCTGTTCCCACTCCCCCCCCCCCCTCCCAGCCATTCACCTCTGAAGATGGAAGGTAGCCCAGTCCATGTTTCTCCAAGCCTAACAAGACCTTGTAGTTTACCCTTTTGCAAAAGAAAATTGGGTTATGCCTTAAGCCTTACTGGCTTGAGGTCTTCACAGATTCTTGAATTACTGTAGAATATCTTCAGATTTGATGAAATAAATGTGATAAACCCTATTTGTGCCTCTGTGTTTTGCTAAATCCCTATATTGTTCTTCTCTCTGTTTAAAATATCTGGTAATATTTGAAGTGCAATATGGATAGGAGAAAAAACACATAACCTCAAAATACTAAGTTGTGTTTGCTACATTAGTGTCTTAATAAAATGTGTACATACTTAAAAATCTCTGCAAATATAAATACCTATGACAGGCTACAACATTTTGGGAGTTTTTGTAGGGCCTCTTTCGAACGCCATAAAATGAGTACCCGTTTTGCTAAATGCAAGGAGGTGTCATAGATGTTAAACACAAGTCATAAGATGCCATCCAAAAACAGAGGGCAGCATTGCACAATGCCGAATTAAATTTCGTCATAGAATTTTATATTTCGAAGCACAAGTGAGCATGCGTCCGCTGACAAATTTTCTGCCGCCCACGGTGCTTTCATAGACACGTGGTGATATATATGAGATCGATGACTCTCAGTTTCTCTGTATTAATAGGCGATTGGTTGATTAGAATGAAATACATCATAAAGGCTTTCAAGTCCGTAATTTCTCACACGGTGTTACATGTCCCGATGCTGCCAGGCTTGTTTAATACTTCTATTTCTGTCAGGGGAATATATATATACATATTTAGCCTAGTTGTTACGGTCCACGGATTGGTTACAAATTTCACGTTGGTTCGCGACAATCGCTAGCATTTATGTGGATGTAACCAGGGCCGGATTGATGATTTCAAAATGGAGAGGGCGTGGCACTGAGGTTCTTTCTCCGAGAACGAAGTGAACTGGTGCATATTTAGGCTACACGTTGGGTATATCTATTATTAGGTCTACACCTAAGGTTGTGTTATAACTACGTTCAGTTTGTGTGTGGGGGTGGAAAGGAGGGGTGCATACCCCTCCCCGATAGCCGTACGATAGCCGTATAGTTTACGTGCAACTGATTCTTAATTAGTTTATGTTCAAGTTGGTCGTCGATATTGGCTCCGAATATTATCGTGCTCAGAAGTGCTAAAAGTCTTCAAAGCTATTTTTCTGAAAGGACTGTCACGCAACTATTCGCAGACATTTGGGTGGTTCCCCCCCCCCCCCCCCACCCATAAGGAAGGAAAACAGCTTTGAGGCCTGACAGTGCCGAAATGCATGTCGAAGTTTGAATATGAGTGACCGTTATTTGACTTGCTAGCATATCTTGGAACAATATTTATGAGATTTAGTGATTTATCCACAAAAGTTTCACTTAGTCTAGTCCAAGAAATGTGTTTAAAAAGGTATTATATTCTCCGATTGAGCTATTCCTGTAGTAAGAAAAATAATTCGTTACAGTGTGAAAAGTCGATATCAATTTGTCGGCGGGATCAGAAGATTGTTTTATCCCGAAATAGAAACCTTTTCAGACTAAATAGGTTCAGGTGTGATAGTCGAACAACATTCAATTTACCTCAAATCAGCCAAAAAACAAAAGAGATTGCGCTAAAGTCGGTACTGAGCAACAGAAGAAAGAGTATCTTGTTTGGCACACAATACGTTGTTATAGTCTGTTGCATTTTACACTGAGCTATGACATACGTTTAATGCCTTACGTACCCACCAGCAGTAGTTACACCATTAGCTCTTAGATGGATAGACTATGAATGAAAACTGAATCGACTTAGTGAGAGTAAAGTAACGTTATAATGTAAACTGCAGCATTGTATAGAACACCCAACAGAGATAAAGGACTAACAGACTATCCACGAAAAAACCTACCAGCATAATAATGAAAAGAAGAAAAACAGACGGAGAGTATTAATCATTGTAACCATACTCGTACAAGTGTTGCATTACACTGAGGTATCGCACCACAATTAAAGTAAGTTGGATGTTACTATAGTGATGGGCTAAAAATCTGAAGGATTAAGGTGATTTAAAGGTATGCTGCAGTGGCGGAGCTAGGGGTATTGGTCAGGGGGGCGAGAATGGTCTGTAGGGGTGCTTTCGACACTATCTAAGCGAAGCGCCACCACAGGTTGGCGCGGAGCGTACAGACATTTTTTGAGTAAAGATACTCCCTAGATCGCCGGAAATAACCCTTTCCGGGCCTTGCTAATTTGCAGATAATATGACAAATGTCAATAGGTAGATGAGAGCGCAATAAAAAAGTCAATAATCGCGAATAAGTAAAGAGTGGTAAAAAGCTGAAAAGGGCGCCAGCAATCCATTTGAGTCCGTCGGGGGGGGGGAACCACCCCCCCCCCCCCCCCCTGACTGTAACGACGCTCCGCAACTGGTATGCTGTATTGGCCCCAAATATGCCAGATATTCAAATATATATAGCCACATTGTTCAAAATTTTTAAACTGTTTTTATTACCACCTTGGAAGAAATGTACCTCACTGGGACACTCAGTCATCTTGTGTGTTCATTTAGAATGTCTGGTTCAATTTGGAGAACACAGACCCCCAGGAAAGTACTTTTTGAAAACTTCTAGCATATATAGCGTTCTATAATTTGGGACCTATACATTATATCTTTAAGGCAGAAGATTCCGCAGCGAGAGCTGGCAGATGGGATGGGGAGCGCTATGATAAACTTTAAGCTCTTCCATTTCAAAATTTAAACAATCATGGTGGCAAAAGTTGAATGTGCTGTGATAGCCCAAACCATTAGCTATCATACGGTGGGTAGGACATTGCAGTTGAAAACTTCTATCTATGCTCTATCGGCCTTGGAAAGTGACGAGCTTAGTGTGTAAGTCAATGGGAGCAATTAATTGTAGTGCGATAAATACACCATTCTTATTCCAATTTGACGTCATGTCTTCTTGTTCAATGAAGGCACACATACGGCAGCTTAAAAGTGCCATCAAGATAAGAATATCTATCGCTAATAAAATTGACTTTTAAAGTTTCAGAAAATTATTGAAATATCAAGATGTATTATGTCGTCATCTCATCATTTTTTTCAGAAATTTGTTGAAATTTAGAAATAATACAACTAAACAATTCATTCTTTTTGCTTATTTCTTTAATTTCTTTTAATGTCCACTTATTAAGGTAACGATTTTCTTTTCTTGGTGGCACTTTTAAGCTGCCGCAAAAACATGACGTAAGCAAGAATGTCAAAGTGTATTGATGACGTACCTGTTGTGGAATCTTGGTTTTTGCATACACTAGGTACAATATACGTATGTTCGTCTACAGTCTAAAATAAGTCAATATAAGTTCCTATTTTCCAGATACATTGTAAATAATTCTAATTAGTTATCACATTTTATCTCAAAGAACAGTTCTCGGCCTTTAGCCTGACCATGTCCAGTATTTATTCCCTTTCCAAATGATATGTGACACACATAGTGACGTAACATCATGATCATACGGTTACAGTCTCGATAAAAATGGGACTGGGGCTCAGAGTGGATCAGTTAAGATGTTTAGATTCGATTTTTCATGGTAACAAAAAAATGATGTGGAAACCTAAAATAAAACATTAAAATATGAAAGTGGTAACCATGAGCACAATCTGGTGGATTTAAAATCACGTGACATATGGCAAACTGGTACAAATAATCAATGTGTAATTCTGATAATTTGGGACAATGTTGGTTCGCATATTAACTTTTAAGGTTGTAAGTGCAAACCTTATAAGGTTGTAAGTGCGAACCTCTCCAATTGCTCGAACATCAGATTTTCTCGATTATTGCATTTTTTCTCGATTATTTTCACAAGATAGAGCGTATCAAACATTAAACTTTATCAAACGTCTAGTCTGTCATGTGTATCACCACACGGGAACTGATTGCAGTAGCTATAGAATAATTGGAGCTAATTTTGGGAGAATCATTTAGAATTTTTTAATTCAATAATTCCATCATAATTTCTATTAGTCCCAAATACAAAGTCAATCGAATTTGAACTCATATTAAAGTCAAATATTTGAAATGATTTTCAGCTTGTTTGTAATATTACATAACGGTTTAATGAGTTGCACTGGAAGACCATTATTATATATTTGAAAACACCTATGACTAGCTTATTTATTTTACTCGAAAGTTCAACTTACGTGCCAGTCTGAGCAAAATTAATTCATTTCTACCCTCACATTTCGATATACGGGTATAGACACCCAAACGTACACATATAGTTTACCATATGTCCCTATAGAAGATATATTTATATATTAATAACTCGCTTCCGCTGAAAGCTTCAAATTGACTTATTAACTTGAATGACAGATACATTTGAACAAACGATACGCCAAAGTAGAAGGCGTGTTCCGTTTCTGTGATCGGTCTTAAAGTCTGGTATACAAATCATGAATTAAGGTGCAAATACATTTCCTCTTCTGGTGATAGGCTCATTCATGTAGATGCAAAAAGCAGTACCATTTGATGGTGTTAAGTTCAGTTCATTTCAAAAGCAGTCCCGGCCACGGTCGTTATGTTTAGTCACGTGCACAGCAGCATGGCCTCCTAGAGTTAAGTTCAGTATATGTACAATAACAGTCCCGCATCTGGCGTTAGGCTCACTTGGGTATGAGAATTTACGAAAGCAATTAGTTTAGATTAATATTCCTGCAGACTATCCATATGAAATATTTCTTTAAACTCACTGTTACCAGCACCGCATTGCAATATGGCGTGCAAGCAAACATAGATGTTTACATTCCCCACTTGTTTTATGGCTCATATCGTGTACTTTGTTTTACACTTGTGTAGGTGTTGAAATATGAAAGCGACCATCTGTGCTAAAAACAAGAATCAGATACAAGAAAAACGAGCATTTAACAGGCATAAACTGTTTTTAGTATACACATAAATGGTTTGTGTGTAAAGTGTGCCACTTCATTTATACTTCAGCTGCATCAAAGCAACATATATATTTTGGTTACTCCTTGAACAAAACCTTGACAGCAACCGTATATTGTATTATATTAGCGTACTACAGGTAGGTTATTTTTTCTGCTTATTAGAAAAGTATACATGCATATATATATATATATACAGATATAACTGTTCTAGATTTTTCAATTCCTTACGATTTCAATTATATATATTAATTTGCCTTTGTCGTTTACCTCCATTTCATTAAGAAAAGTCTGTTCTAAGTATCGCTTTCGAGATCCGGCTTTAGGAATCACAAATGACTTCGAGTTGGTTAGAATCATGTTTCATCTCTTGAGTAAGGCAAATATGTCTCCAAAACAGAACTAGTATTGTTCGATACAGGTGACAAATGCCTACAGTGGAATTACGACCTTCCTTACCCGTTTCGAACCTCTGGACATAAAATGAGCGTCCATAGCCTAGTGGTTAGGGTGTCTGCATATAAAGCGGGAGGCCCGGGTTCGAATCCCGGAGGAGGCTGGAAGTTTTTTCACTGTTCTGGATTTTCAAACTCCTTACGATTTCAATTATATATATTAATTTGCCTTTGTCGTTTACCTCCATTTCATTAAGAAAAGTCTGTTCTAAGTATCGCTTTCGAGATCCGGCTTTAGGAATCACAAATGACTTCGAGTTGGTTAGAATCATGTTTCATCTCTTGAGTAAGGCAAATATGTCACCAAAACAGAACTAGTATTGTTCGATACAGGTGACAAACGCCTACAGTGGAATTACGACCTTCCTTACCGGTTTCAAAGCTTTGGACATACAATCAGTGTCCATAGCCTAGTTGGTTAGGGTGACACGAGGGGGAACACGAGGAGATGGAGGGGGAGCGGGGGGAGCAGAAGAATGGTTAATAATGTCCTTCCTACATGTTGAGCCTATGAGGTTAAATGGTGCGAAGGCGTTGCATCCACAGTCTCTCTCTCTCTGCTGATTCGTACTAGGTCAGGACGGCTACATAAGGATTCAATTCCCTGTAGGGACATGTTATGGTATGTTATGGTATGTTAAGGTTCTCCAACTGGGGTCTCAGTCTTCATGGTGTTGAATGTGGATATGTGACGATGGAACCGCTTCTTGAGGGTGGTTTTGGTTTCACCAACATACTGGATGCCGCAAACTATAAGTCAGTGGAGAGAGAACCGTGTTCCTTGCGAACAGTCACATCGAGGGAGTCAATCTGCTGGTGAGAACAATCAGAGGTGAATTTAATAGTGTTGTGGAAGAAAATTGATGTGATTAATGAAGGTGAGCAGGCTATCCTCATCACTGGTCTAAACGAAGAAGATGTCATCAATGTAGCGCCACCAGATAAGAGGACGGCAGGGAGCTGTACTGAGCATGCGTTCTTCAAGGCTAGACATAAACAGGCAAGCAAAGGAAGGAGCCATCCTGGTACCCATGGCAGTCCCGTGTCTTTGAAGGTATACTTGTCCATGAACGTGAAGTTGTTTTTGGTGAGAACCTGTTGCATGAAAACTTTGATGTCAGAGATGGGTGGACAAGGGTGGACCTTCTTAGACAGGGCTGCACACGTGGCTGCGATACCTTCAGCATGATGTATCTTAGTGTAAAGAGAAGTGACGTCGAAAGTACCGATGATGGCTGTACTGGGGAGTTGGTTCTTCATATCTTCAAGTTTCTTTAAAATAAGTACGTGACAGTATAGATTCAATGACAATCCAACTGATGAACTCATGATGACGTGTTTGAGTCTGTATATGTTTTGGTATGTGTGCTGCCTTTTTGTACCACCCATATCTCTATAACGTGTATCATAGGCAACCCTTATACTTGGCATGTAGGTTGCCTATAGATAAGGACCTTATTGATGTTATTGGAGGTCAAGAGTCATCTGAAGTCAACAGGATAAAACCAGGGCCGGATTTAGACATGTGGAGGCCCGTGGGCAACCTTCAGTGGTGGAGGCCCCCCCTCCAGTGATCGCCGTCCTGGGGGAGGTGTGTAAGGGGAGGGGTATTGGATTTTTTCCAATAATTAAGGGTTCTTGGATGCGAAATGGTGCAGTATTTTGTGATTTCTGAAGTATATTTTGTGATTTCTGAAGAATTTTCATTACGGTATGTAGGCCTGTTTGCCTGCAAAATTTTCAGTACAAGTAAAAAGGTTGCTACAACCTCTCTCACTCTCAGTACGAACGAGCAATCATGATCAATCATATAAACATGGATATAATAATAATACTAGTTATCTAGAAATTGGGTTCTGGAGAAAGGGGGTGTTGTCCCATTTCCAAGAATTTGATCGGCCTGCATATGCTAATTATCCCGGAAAACCGTAAAAACTCACACCCCGGGCCTAAACTTGCTTTTAGCTGGACTGGACTAACATGATTCATGACGAACATGTTAATGCCAATTGCCAACTGCCCAGACGCGCACGGGCCTGTGTATGTTTGTGTAGAGGGGTGAGAAGACAGTTGTTTCATCATTGCACATGAAAAGAATCAATTAGCAATACCTGTATGAAACCTAGCGGGAGGTGATGACAGGCGCACTGTCAGGGTGTACTGAAATGTTTCAACCAAAACCATTAACCTAGTTCTAAAGAAAATAGACGTTGAGATTGATGACTTTGGATATTAGGCCAATCATGTTTGTCTGCCGACGTGTGATTTGCAATTACGGGAAAACAACCACTTAGCTGTTTCTACCATTCACAAAGAGATACAATTAAAATTGAATATGACTTCAAGCGTATGCATGGCGTAAGCCGCGCGCAATATGATTTTGATTGATGATATTTGTCAGCCTACATTTAAAAGTGGGCAGCTGCCCACGTTGCCCATTGGTAAATCCGGCCCTGGATAAAACAGTGAAAACCTTTTACATAACTAATCTCAAGAACGGAAACATGCAGGTTATCCATTTTGATTTGGACAAACCCCTTGATATTAATTTAAGGCTAAAGTCCAACGTTGTAACCACTATAGCTAAGGAAATATCACCATGAAAAACTTCCTACTTCCATGAGGTGTCATTTTGAGTATAAATGGATACATTTTGTGACTGGTCAAATTCATCGGTGGTCAACAGTCATCTGCAGATATCATATGAACATAACCTTTTCATCTTATAAGGATAACATTGGCTGATATCCTGTTACGATGAAATCATCCATCAAACCTCAATACAGTTTTCCATTCTGGTTTAAAGATACTACTAACGGCAGCTCTTCATTTTAAGTATTCGAGAACACAACTTAGCAGTAATTACAGCGTTTAGACTTTTCAAATTTATTACAAACTTTTATCATTGTTTATTTCAATAAAAAAAACACTTATCTTTATGTTTTGTTTCCAAAAAAAGTCCTTACAACTTTCTTATAACATTGTAACAAACTCTGTCAGCTAAGCAGGAGCATAAGGCAAGGAAAAGGAGA
Organism: Apostichopus parvimensis; assembly: GCA_000934455.1. NCBI lineage: Eukaryota > Metazoa > Echinodermata > Holothuroidea > Aspidochirotida > Stichopodidae > Apostichopus > Apostichopus parvimensis. The sequence goes on from KN884174.1 coordinate 48,507, forward strand.
TGGGAGGAAATTAAATGACACCGTTATCCGCCTTATATTGTCTTATATTTTTCGCACAACAAATGGATAAAATGCTCAGAAATATTGCCAATCAAAATAAATTTCTTAATAAGAAGTTTAGCTGAACTTTTGCACCTTTGCTGCACTTTCTGCACTTGTTAACATTGCATTAAACGTTCTACCAGTGTCCTATGCCACCTGGTTTATGACATACAGATGGCAACTTTCAGGGACCGTCTTCACAAAATAAACATAATTTAATTTTATGATGCCAGCATATGAAATATGTTTTCTTTGTGAAAAATGTTGTCTTGATCAACCAACCCTGTCAGGTAGTTATGTAGCAACGAGTTATACATTGTGTTAATTTGCATATAATGGCAATTATTTAATGGCCACGACAATATAGCCGAAACCAATCGAGGGATGCTAGGATACTGTATAATGCGTTATTCTACTGTAGCTTCAATTGACATTATACTGATCGTCTACACATATATTGATATGAAGAGTTCTGCACTACAATATTACTAAAGATTCAACTACAATATAAGCTAATAACATATATGAATATCTCTTTAAATTAGTATCGCCAGATAGCATACAACGGAAATGTGTAAGTGCAATAGAAATGTGGAGCCTAATGAATAGAAACACACATGCAACGTGATTTTACAAATGAACGCCTCCGTAATAATTGTAACCATTGAAGTTGTTGCTTAATTTAGTATTCATCTAGCTGTTCACGGACAAATAAATAGATTTTCATAACCGATTCTTTATATCAATGTCATCATTCTAGATAGCACGACTCTCCAGCTCTGTCTTAAAAAATGGCGGTAGAAGGAAGCAAAATGTATTTTGCATTAGGATTCATGTTTGTGGCCACAGCGGCAACACTTTTAACACCAGATGAAGGTTTCGAGGTTACCATGGGAACAGGTACGTATAGATGACAAAGATCGCAGAATATAATACGGGAATTCTGAGGTAGATAAGTAAATTAAAATCGCGGTATCGTTGATAAGCCCGGTTTATCATTTGATAATCCTTGTTAGGCCTATACAATAATTGACTACTTGACTTGTTATAGTTTGATGTCTTGAGATTCTGAGACGATCTGCTTCATCCAAGTAGTTACTGCACATATTATTCTACCAGATGGTATGATACTAGATAAGTAAATTAAAACCGCGGTATCGTTTGGTAAAACCGGTTTATCATTGATAATCTTTGTTAGACCTATACAATTATTGACTACTTGACTTGTTTTAGTTTGACTTCTTGAGATTCTGAGACGATCTGCTTCATCCAAGTTGTTACTGCACACATGGGCAGACCTTAGTTCACTTTTTTGTCGTTTTTGCAGACAAATGTGCACAACCCT
>KN884174.1:58354-74932 GCA_000934455.1 Apostichopus parvimensis
ATAGGTTTGATACTGAAGGTGCATACAAGCATCCTTAAACAAAATGGACATCAAATCGGTTTGATACTGAAGGTGCATACAGGCATCCATCACAACATGGACAGGAAATCTGTTTGAAACTGAAGGTGCATACAGGCATCCATCACAAAATGGAGAGCAAATTGGTTTGAAACTGAAGGTGCATACAGGCATCCATCACAACGTGGACAGCAAATCAGTTTTAAATTGAAGAGAAACTTGGCCTCAAAATGGATGACAATACAATCCACAGACATTAAAGATTTTTAAAGAGATAGAGATCTGAAATACAGTCATGTTTTCTCACTTTGGATATATTTATTACTTCCAAAGTTGTAGCTAAAGTTGACATATTAAAAGATACTTTCATCCTTTGTATTTTAAGTAGTACCAACAACTACGTTATTAAGAACAAAAAGGTTATCAAAGGTTGTAACGGAATCTTAAATACATAAACAACAGAAGAACTATTGAAGCATTTGATGACAATTAAAATGTAAACCAAATGACGTAGCGACAGATTTATAAATTTGAGACCCTCATGAGTTGATGAGAGGCAATAATTGAGATGGAATACTCCTTTAACTTTACAGGCATGACTAATTAAAGACAGAAACATTAAAGAACAGAAAGATCCTCCCAAACCTTAGGTTAATGGTTTACATCCAACCCTATATAAGCTAGTGTAGAGTAACAATGCCAAACACATTCATGTCTGTGATAATGTTAATGATGACCTCTGTGATAATGTTAATGTTAATGATGACCTCTAAGATTTAGCACTGTTCTAAGTATAGAAACTAATTGATTTATTGTGCTGATGAATTATAGACAATGAATATATTTTTCTGCACTAACGACTTGAAGATAAGTTCTGTAATCTGGTCTCAGGTTCATAAAACATTACCAAGACACTCATTTCAGTATTTTGGGTGAAACATCATTTCAGAAAGCAGCACTCATTCCATATATCCAAAAGGTTAATTTCACAAATAATTGTTGAGGATATTGATGGTAGCTGACTGTTTATGAGAGAGAGAGGAAGTATCCTTGCTTCAAGTTTGGCAGTCAAACAAATATAATAGCAGAAAATAGTAATTTCTTTGATGTCTTTAAAGTATAACTGAGGGAAAATACTAATGATGTTTCAAACCAAGGGACAAACATAACGTTTCCCTATATTAGTGTTATAACCATACACACAACAGGTTAATGACTAGTATACAGTACACACATGGACCAAGCCTTAGAATTGCCAGATGCCTTATAAAAATAGTACCCAACAGTTCATCAACTAGTGTAAATGCTCTGTAAATAATGTCTCATGCACTACTGTAGGTGGAATCATTTGTATTATCACTTTAACACAAAACAAGCTCCAAATGGGTCAAAGGTCAACCAATTGTCCATAGCAACGGAATCTCCACTTGACTATTCCATAAATCAATGCTGCCAGATTTGTCACCTGACTCTTCATATTCTCTTCACTGTTCTCCGAGGTCGTCTGCATCGTTGTCTCCATCGACCTCCATGTTCTGTTTCTCGAGCTCCGTCAGATGTCTGGCTAGTTCAGCTTCATCTGTGTCTGTTACAACCTTTGGCTGGAATTGATAAAGAAGAAGAAGAAGAATAAAAAATGTTTGATAATGATTCCTCATCTTTGGTGTTAGCTCACTGGTCATAGTCGCAACTGCTATGATGAGTGTTGGATATTGGGAGAGCTCTGTGGCTGGGAGCTACTCTGGTACACAAAACATCTCTCTTCTGTATCGTAATCCCCACAGAACCAGCCACAAAGATCACCCAACACACAACCCAAACAGGTCTAGAAAACCTGCCCAGAAATAAAAATATACAAGACCCGGAGCAGCTAACCCCTCCAATTCACTTAACTAAACCTTCCCTGTCGATCTGATTTTGAACTCCATTATACACAATTGAGAGGTCAAGAGATTCCTGGAAGGTACGGTTCTGATAAGCCATCATCACCTGGTAAGCTCAGTGGGTGGCTAATAGTATGCATATGGTTAGACTATTTATAATGTGCTACTTACTGCCATGAGGACATTAAACGTTCCATTGGAATTCTCTATCGCATCTCGAATCTTCTCTATGGCCTGGTTTAACTTGGACAACCCTTCCACTCTATCCAAGGTTTGTGTGGTCACCACATATTGAGGTGGTGCTATTAGATGGATCTGAATCAAAATCAAAATGAAACACAAACATGTTGAGGAGGTATTATTAGATGGATCTGAATAAATAAACACAAATAAACACAAACATATTGAGGTGGTGCTATTAGATGGATCTGAATAAAAATAATTATATATAAAACATAAACATCTTGAGGTGCTATTAGATGAATCTGAAATAGATAAATAAAAATAAACACAAACATATTGAGGTGGTGCAATAAGATGAATCTGAAATAAATAAATAGAACTAAACACAAACATATTGAAGTTGTGCTATTAGATGAATCTGAAATAATTAAATAAAAATAAACACAAACATATTGAGGTGGTGCAATTAGATGAATCTGAAATAATTAAATAAAAATAAACACAAACATATTGAGGTGGTGCAATTAGATGAATCTGAAATAATTAAATAAAAATAAACACAAACATATTGAGGTGGTGCAATTAGATGAATCTGAAATAAATAATTAGAACTAAACACAAACATATTGAAGTTGTGCTATTAGATGATCTGAAAAAATTATTATATATATAGGCAAGTTGCATATTTAATGATGTTTTCAGTTTCATGGGACCTTAATATATTTGAGGAAGTTGGAAACACTGTCAACAATTAAGCTGCTTACCTTGATCGGCATTTCTTCATCAGATAAGCTGAGGCCCTCCATCAGTGCATTTTTAACAGCATCAATACCATCATATCCATAACAGGACACCTCAATATCTGAAGAGATCAACGGTGATGTACAGAACAGTAAACAACAAGAACCCAAGAAATCAAATGTCATCAATAGTGCTACCAACAGTTCAGTAAGAACAAAATTATTCAGTAAGAACTAAGTTCAGTAAGAACTAAGTTCAGTAAGAAGAAGAATTCAGTAAGAAGAATTCAGAATTCAGTAAGAAGAAGTAATTCAGTAAGAAGAAATTCAGTAGGAAGTAAGTTCAGTAAGAACAAAGTTCAGTAAGAACAAAATTATAGTTCAATAAGAAAACCATGCCTCTGAGATATATGGAAAGATCAATAGTTATATTACAAAACAGTAGGAAACATTGTACTAAACCATCAGAACTGGTAACATGCTAAAGATGAAAAATACACGAACCCAACATATCTGAAGAGATCAATAGTGATATTGCAGAACAGTAAAACAACAAGAACCCAAGAAATCTGATGTGATTAATAGTGTTACCACAGTAATGTTAGAAACATTGTCTTAAATATCAGAAGATATAAATAATGAAATTACAGAGCAGTAAACAAAATTCATGACCCTGGGATATTTGAAGAGATTAATATTGCTATTTTACAGAACAGAAAGAAAACATTTCACAATAATGTCTGAAGATATTAATATTTTACACTGGTCAGTCAAAAACAAGACATGTCACTATTTAGATGGATCAATTAAAGACAATACAAACCAGTAGTAAACATGTTAAGTACTACAATATCTAAGGTGATCATTAATACAAAATACATTATGTGAAAGAGATTCAAACCTGATCTAATCTTGACAGCCTGTGGAGTTAGCTTAAACTGGATCTTATCTAGCAAGACATCTCTTGTCCTCTCATCCAATCCACACTCTTCTAAAACTGAAGGTTCCCTGAAAATGAGAAAACATCAATTTCAACCTCCGCATTTGCGATTGAGAATTAACTTACATTTCAAGCGCATCGACCTTCTCAAGAAGTCATTTACTATGTTACCAGGTCATTGATAATGTTAACATAAAGATTATAGGCAAACGGAACTCTACAACCAAAAATAACGTTAATATCAATATGATGATATTTGTTGAAATGTTGACATGTATTCTTGTACAATTTATTTCATATTTTATACAAAATACAACAATGTTGAGTAGAAAGAGAACAGTCTTAGGACAAAACCTTTGTTGATAATACCAATTCTGCTTCTGTTATGCAGTAAAGTCACAGAACTTCACAAGACAAGGTCTGTTAATATTATTGAACAATTAGCTGGCATCTTTACTGTCCATTACTATAACAAGAAGCTACTTAAGGTTTAATGTTACGCCAGCCGCACACACTGTCCGACTTGAATTCCACTGACATGACCTAGTTTTTTATAATTCTCAAGACCTGCACAACTAACCCCAGTATACTGAAGAACTATTTTCTTTTCCGACCAAAGTTCGTTTAGGTTTTTTAAACAAAAACTGTTTTGTTATGATTGGTTTCATTTGTGGAAACAAGACAGTTCTACTGAAAACACCACTTGTACCTTGCTAAATCTTGACCAGTCCTACTTTGTGAAGCACATACAATGTCAGTCTACTGTGGCCGTGCTTGGATTGAGGTTCCATTATTATAGCTAAGTTTGATATCACAACGTTTCCAGTTGGGCACACAGCTTGAGAGTTTCACGATGTACAGTTCACTCCCCTGCCCTACTTTAGTATCATTTTGACTTACTGTACACACAGTTTGAACGCTTCATATGCCCCATAGCCAGGGCGACCATTTTTCCTATCAAAGTACCAGGCCGTTTTTTGATAGAGTTCTTCTAGCTGCTCATCTGATTCATATCCCAGCAGCTCTCCTACGTGCCTCAGGATACTGTTAACCTGAGGAGAACATGAAATTGAAAATTTAGCCAATTTTAACCAAATTGTCAGATGTGGAGGTCACATGTGGCTAAAAATTTGGCTGTTATAAGAGTTAAGGCTGAAAGAATGATGTGCAAATTCTCTTCTAGAAAATCCTTAATTTGGGTTATTTTCACTGAACCTTATTTATCACATTGTAGGTGCTAAGTTGTAAGTAATACAGTACTTGGCTCTTTCATTGCAAATTGTGTCTTTTTTGTTGTTGTAAGGGGAACGATAACAGTGATTGACCAGTATGAAAGACACACAATTTGAGACTCAATGTTCATCTTCAGAGCATCATATGGCAAATTAGCATTTTATGCATTTCATTAGCATTTGATGAAGATGAAAGTGACATACATAAAAACAATATTAATGGAAAGTAGTCCATTTACCCTTGGTAGTAAACACTGGCATGTAATGCATTGCTTAACCTTAGTAGACCTGTAAGACATACAGTAGGTAGGACCATTTAATGAAGCTAATTGAGTACTCCTAGTTTCATAGTTAAGGTTCTTTGCTGTGGTCAAGTGGATGAATACTATTATGGGCGCATTAGAACTAATGAAACCTGTGAGTACCAGCCCTGGCCAGTGAACTAAAATGATGTTTTCATTCAGGAGAAGTCCTCTATTTTTGCATCTGAAATTGGGTAGTAAATTGTAGAAGAAAAAATTGACTAAATTTGAGCTAAGACTTTAAATCTGGAGTTATAAACCATTCAGCTTCTCCCACAGGCACATGTGGCTGCTTAGCATTGTAAAGTAAGTTACTGTATGTAACTGCCTTCTGGGTCCATATTATTATCATCATTATTTCATGTTGAATCTTAGTTCTAGCTACTCACAGCTTTAGCCTTCGCAAATTTTTCTTCACATTTCGCAATTTCTTCTGTTGAGACTCTCCTCTTGGACAAATCAATGTAACCTGTAGAAATAAATGAAATCTTGCTTCTGAATACTGGCAATGACCTTAATTATGGTAACAGACTTAGTCCTAATTACATAATTATATACTTCACTGATCGACTGTGCTACTGTATGTAGATAACCTTGCAGGAAAGATAGTCAATAATTTGTAGCTCTATGGATGCTTTATTCTGACAAAATTTATGAGTCATATAGTAGAATAAAGTTAATTTCAATTAAATAAGTTAAATTAATCATAAATATGACAGGAATGGACAGTTGTGAATTGGAAAGATGAGAATAATGTCAAAGTTCACATGAAGAACATTGACAAAGAGGGGGAAACATTTGATCATGTTATATCTAGATGAAGGCATACCAAATAAGGTTATGTATAAATGTTAAAGAAATATTTGAAGGTTTTGAATCCCAAAACCCAATGGCATGGAACAGCTTTAACAGCATATATAATGCATTTTCTGCTACGTTGGAATAGCTTAAAAATTAATAAACTTGTAAAATGTTCTATATTAAGGAGACTGATAAATATTGTCAGATTCATACTGTTGAGAAGTTGTTCATGGGGTAAGAGTTCATTCAAATATGAAACAGGTATTCAGTTGGTCTAGGGTAAGGGAATTTTTAAGCAAATCAAATGCTGTGTTGCGCAAACTTATAAAAATGTACACAATGGACAGAAAGAATGACGATAAAATGTTGTCAAAACCAAATTTTGCAGCGAGACAAAGATGAATATAGAAGGTGCAGCTGTGGTGTAGCAGCTAAAGTGTCTGTCCCACAATTATTAGATTTTGGGTTCAATCCTCACCAGGAACCAGATTCTCTTTGTTACACTATGTCCTTAGCTGGGTGTAACTACTGTACTGTATGCCTTTGCAACTCAAAACTCAAGTAGGAGAACACGTTCATCTGCATTGCTTGGAACTCAACCAATGTGAATGCAACACAGTGACGAATTATTCAAGTTAAAGTGTGTATTGATTTATAGTTAATTATATACTTTAAATCACCACGCTTTTGACCCATTCAGAATTGCTTGATTTGCTTCAGAGTTGTTGAACGGAATCTTCCTTGGATTCAGTATTTCTGGTTTGGAAATTGGAAATTGGGGTTTGGTTCTGTTCTTCCATCACTTCAATACAACTTTGTTTACATATAGCTACACTGCAGTGATGATGAATGGGGGAGGGGGGATGCCTTCACCTTCCACAGTATTTGAGAAAGTGGTCAGAAGCTGAGGTACACTCTCAAGCAGTGGATGTTAACTGGTGCTCCTGGGAGCAATAATTACACACATGCCTTTAAAACTCATCCAAAGGGGGGGGGGGGATTGGTATTAAGCTGATGTTCATCGAGGATCATCATATGGACAGGGTTTCAAATGAGCTGATGTTGACTTACTAACCCTTGGGAAAACTTGACCAAATCTACGTCACTAAAGTATATTGGAGTGTCCTCAGAAAGGAATCATTGTTTGGTTATTAGGCAAGGGTCTTTGTTATCTTAAATTGTGTCTTTGTATGTAGTAGCTTTATTGTTACATAGCCTTCATATACATGGCTAACAGCTTCCACAAAATTAGAACACTTACCTTTATCTTTATCTACTCTGATAACCACAACACATTCATTACGTCCGACACGGATTAATTTGTTTATGGATCGGATACGACGTCTGGACAGTTCGCTAAGCAGTATCATGCCCTCTATGCTGTTGTATTCCAATAAATGAACATAAGCTCCCATGTCAGCAATGGACGAAACATTGACCATGACGACATCTTCAATCTCAGGGAATCGTTCCTCATAGAATCGGCAAAACAACGGCATCTTGACATGAACCAAATCAGTAGCGAAGTTTTAGTCTAACTGGAAGCAGAAATTGAAAAGAATCGTACACACTGGTAAAGGTATCAAAATGATTGATAAAGTCAAGATACAATATCCATATTCCGTTCTGCTTAATGGAACATTTGTATTACTGTAACTTAAGTACATCACAGTTTGCTCACTGGTCTATTCTTATCGTCAAGTAGTTAGATGTACAGTATGAGCAATTGAGATCAATAAGTAAGGCTTTCAAATTAAGTTAATCATTAGACATTACACACTGACTAACTATATGCCTACTGTGAAACAATATGATCAAAACATTGTGGGAACCTGAAGAAAAAAATCAGCTTACTAAGTTAAGTATAGGGTCATTTCCTCAGAAAATGTTCACAAGATTTCAAATCATGTTTGCAAACAGCTTTTGCAACTGAAAAAAGGTTGCGGGCTGGCACAAGAAACGTATGTAAGATCTGTAGGCTAGGCCTTTTTTCTTTATTTCGCCTTTGCCTAGGCTTAATTCTCTTGTGTATAATATAGTCAGTATTGCTAATTTTGGAACACTGCCAATTTCGGACACCCCTAAGAAATGCACGATTTCACCATGACAACCTACAGGAAGAGCCAAATTTCACCAAAAAGTACGAAATGACCCGTGTGCAAGTAAATACTTACATATTTGTCAATAAAACGACGGAGATCTATGAAGTCTGTTATAATTACTGAAAGAGCAACTGCGCCACCAATTTTATCACCAGCGCCACACTGTGGGACTGTGTGTCCGAAAATTAGCAATACTCTAGCAAAGAAATACCAGTTCCACAATCACAAGAATCTTCTTGGAATACAACGTGAAAACAGTTTGCAGGAAAAAAATTTGGCCGTGTATCGTAATATAACACACTTCTCCCACCATATCAAGTATATTTTCAGGTGATTTATACCAGAAGATATAGTTTTGGGGTGTTTTAAGGCTTAGGTGTCCGGAATTGTCCATGTCCATGCTAGTAAATACAAAACATGTTGAATTGGGCTAAACGAAATTCATAAAGCCAAGCAAACTAAGTGTAAAAACAATGCCAGGGGTAATTAACTCCATCATACTGTAAATATGTATATGATGTCTTAAGCGATGACTTTGTATATAGTTCCACAGTTGCTTACTGTAGGCTTGACCGATGATATGCTTTCAACTCTTATTCTTTGTTCAACGGTTGCTGATGACTAGTTTCACGACATAGCCTAGCCTACGCAATGAGTGGCTACTATGTAGTGCAATTGGTATGCAAGTTGACTGAGCCTTCACTACATTAGCCTAAGTAACATACTGTAGACTGTAGTGTAACGAAAGGGTGGCAGACCGACGTACCTATAAATCTAGCGGAGCCTATTTTCCTTTAAGGTTCAATTTAGGATAAAGATGAGGCAGAAATTTATACTAACCTTATACGTTTATTGAGTCTGTGATGAAAATTTTCAATGGTATTTAATATCTTACAGATGTCCGTAACTAGTCGGAAGCATGTGTTTCGTACACAGAATCGATGACGCAATATTGCTATGGCGCTGTGTAAGAACTATCATAGAGCTAACGCTAGAAGAGCACAGGTGCGCTGGTCACTCGTGCGTCGGTAAAGCCCCGAAGTGGCAGAAGGGGACGGGGAAGGTTGGGAGAGGAATCGTAGGAGATTCTGTTTTCACCTATTTTCTACACAGAGAAGCACTCCATTGATTCTGGATAAATCAGCTGGATACTTGGCATTAGCAAAAAGAATGGCAGGCAATGAAATAGCTGTCAAGTTAGTTTAATATACCTCATAATCCGTGGAAATTTCGAGATAAACGTTACGATTTGGAGACAATAAAAACCCCGACATTTGGGCATAACAAAGTACACAAATTGAAATTGCGAAATAAATTTCCGACTTAAAAACCAACATTTACGACATAGAAATGACCTATTATATCGTTATTTCAATCTCCCATTTGGGCCACAATATTACAAAGGGCCTGGAATAGGAAAAGGTTAGAGGGTCCACAAGTCCCACTGCTTTTCTTAACTCTAACTAGAGCACCAATGGTGCAGAAGCTCATACCTATTCGAGCTTAAAAATGTAGGGCCCACAAAACTTTATGGCCCACCATAATTCAGATTCCACCAATTTTGGGCCCATGAGGCCAAACAGTTTAGGTTCAAAGACAATTTTGAGCCCCTCCATAAACAAGGCGGTTCTCAAACCTCTAGTCTCGCCTAGTCAGCGACAGTGTGTTAGAGTTAATACCAAATATAAAGTTATTTGCAGGCAGTAATGTACACTGTTAAGCAGGACTCTTAGCCAGTAATAGATTCCATTAGAAGACTACACATGTATGGTTCCCAGGCAGTTTGGGTTAGGTTTATAACAAGTATTATCTGGCCCTTTTCAACAGTAAAGGTTATCATATAGAGCCACCCAAGGCTTTGCCAAACCATTATCTAACAAATTGTCCAAAAAACACTGCTACATCATCAGAAAATACACTTCCCAATAATATATATAGTACCAGCTTGCATCTAAGGACTCTTAATTATTCAAAATTTTCACAAAATTACACCCCTAGCTCAAAACGGCGATACCCCCCCCCCCCCGTCCGTTAGCATAATCCTGGCCACACCACTGGCTATAATTCCTATTTTTCCCCTTTAAATCCTATTTTACCCACTCTCTCAAACAATACCACTGAACTTTCTCCCCTCTACCTGAGCAGACATAACTTCACAAGCACTCCTTCCCAAAATTTTGGCTGGCTGCCTACATACCTCAGGCTCAAAGACTTCTAAGAATCGGCAAGTGCTGATTGGCTATAGGGCTCTCATGCTTACAGTTCAACAGTTAATAACAACTCGCAATCCTGCTTTAATTCCACTAACAGCCTCTGCAGAGCTTAACCACAAATGTAAACAAACACTGCAAAGACTGGGCGACAAATTAAAGGAGCTTTGGAAAAAGATGAAGGCTCAAATTTTTTTAAACAATGGGGATTAATTGTAATTAATTAACTTTTGACCAAAAATTATTCGGCATCACCTTATTCATACACAATCCAACAATCATCAGTTCAACTTTGAATATGATCCATCAAAATCTTGAGGAGAATGAGATATTTGAAAATATTACACAGAATGACCCCCGATGACCCCCTAAATGACATTTGACCTCAATTTTCCGAACACCCCTCGTAACCCTCATCCCGAGGAACGTTGTGACCAAGTTTCATTATAACTGGCCATACACTGTACGAACGGAAGCAATTTGAAAATATAGGGCCGCAGCCCGGGCCACAAAAGACCCCTAGTTGATCTTTGATCTCAAATTCATGAACACCCTGAAGGTAACACTTCCATAGTACTATCGTGACAAACCCTCAACATTGTACCATCGAATCTGTAGGAGAAGAAGCATTTTGCGTATTTCCAGAAAATGGCCCATTACGGCCCACAGGTGACCTTTGACCCCAAATTTCGGACCATCTCTGATGGCCCTATACCCAATGGTCCTTGTGTCCAAGTTTCATGAAATTCCATCAAACACTGCGCGAGTGGGAGCGGTTTTACCAATTGTTGACGGATAGAGTGATAGACGCCGCACTGTAACAATAGCTCACACCAGCATGCCGGTATGAGCTAAAAATGGAACAGTTATTACATCAAAGAAGGCCACGGGAGGGTCACGGGCAGAAGGCAAAATATGAGACGGATGCCAATGAGTAGTTTATAATTAAGGGGGTGCTGCTCTGGGTCATTGATACCGTCTCCTATATGTAAAAGTATTTGCGGGTCCTGCCCCAGAACGAAACAAAGAACACTAGGCCGGGAGGGTGGGCAGCGGTGAAGGCAAAATATTGGACGGAACATTGTGTTCTGTCATAAACAATTTTGAAATGCCAGAGAATGTGTTACCAAACTTTGGACTGGCAGAAACTTTATGGGGAACCTTTGTGACTGTTTGCATTTAGATTCATGTTAACGAATAACACACACACAAAGGCCCTAAACTCTATATCACGATCGAGGGGTTACACTGAGAGGGCTTGCGCTAATAGGTAGGGATGAGAGTAAGCACTGGGACGCCCTCATCTATCGTCAGTCGGAGGTGAAGCAATTAGTCCGGTAATTGCTTACATTCAGTCGGGAAAGAACTTGTATCAGATAAAAGATGGAAGCAACCGTCGGGTAATAAACGAGACACCAGGCACCATTTACATGTTAATTTGAATTTAATGTTTAAGGGAACTAGTAGTGTTCCTTACAAGATATAGCAATGAAGGAAATAAATGGACGGAGAATCTTTCCGGAATATCCTAAATTCCTTGCAGTAACGATGTACCGCATAGTGCATATAAAATGTTCCTACTATACGGCAAAATGACAGGAAGGCTTCAATTTCGGTAGACTATTTCAAGCATCTAGCCCTTTTGTCGCTGCAATAAATCTCTGTTTTTGACAATATGCTTACTTTGCAGCGCGTCCATATACACTTAATGATGAAGCCAACTTGCGCGTATACGGGCGGGTTAATCGCTAGACTCTGAGATATGAATTGACTCAATTGAGCACTCAAAAAGTCACCAGTGATGGTCCTAAATTTAAACATGCGAAAAGTCTGGTAACGCCACATGTTGGCTCCATAAAAAATATAGAAATATAAAACAAAATGGGAGATAAACTGGATCGAGATAAAAGGTTGGCAAGTCAAAATAGATCACATTCAATCAACCATAACTCGAGTTAGGGGCATGGTATGGAGACGGGTTTTCAACTAGCGCACTGTGGAATATTTTTCTCTTCAATATAAGCTTTATATTGCCGGTCACTAGAAAGTCCTTGTAACTACTACTCTCCATTCCTATGTTATGCATATTTAAAGGCATTGAAGACTCGCCCCAAACCGCGTGCGGCCATCTGAAAAAGTTAACTTTCCGTTGCTTGCAAGTGACGTTTTGTTCGTGTCGCTACAAAATGCAGACAGTACAGTAATGAAACGTGATACCTTGTTACCTTTAGCTGGAACTGAGATGTCCATCGCTGTATTGTTTGTACACAGTGCTGTGGGTATTGACCGTAGCTATATGTACTGACTATACACAAGTGTCTAATTACCGATGGTAGTAAGCTGTGTGTGTATTTTCTACGATCGATGGTGGTGTCTAACAGTTCTGTTACACCTCATTCGAAACTAGGTCAGATTACCGGCATTAGACGTTTCTTTTTGCGCGAGTCTTCACACCCTTTAAAGAGCCATGCAAATCTGAGTCTCATTGTCTTCAATTGGAAGCAAGAAATATAAGATGTTAATTAATCTATACAATGAATTAAGTATGAACAGATAATTAATGTTACTAATCTCCATTATCCACATTATCCACATTATCCCTTGCAAAAAATATACACAGGGGACGTTCTACTCAATGAGATTTGCGAAGGCAGTCTTTTCTTTTGTTAATGGAAACATTTATCCTTCGGATATATTCTTACAAACATGACTATCTGTGTTTAACAAGTTATCCAACTCTAAGCAATTACACACACTATAACGATTGTGTTGGACATACATGCGTAGTATGAATATTCATTATTGCTGCTCTGTAGCGTTATGAGTTCTCATATGCTTATCTAAGGAACGGCTTCGCTTAAATTCAGTAGAACACACCGTGCAAACATATATATTTGTATTCTTGTGTGTCTTCTCGTGGCTTTTTCGCTGTGATTCTTGAATGAACTTTTTGTCACAAAAGTGGCACTTGAAAGGTTTTTCTCCCGTGTGTATTTTCTCATGTCTCTCTATCCTCTCTCTGCTACAGAATGTTTTATCACAATAATTACACTCCAAGAGGCCTTGACCTGTATGTACCTTCTCGTGACATCTTTGATGGTAGGCACGTGTGAAGCATTTCTCGCAATAGGTGCACTTGAAAGGCCGTTCACCAGAATGCCCCTTTTCGTGCCTCTTTAACTGATGAGGGCGTTTGAACGAGATGCCACAAATTCCACAAAGGTATGCTCTCTCGCTCTGATGAACAGTCTCATGGGCTCTGAGACTGCTGGTGGAAATAAAAGACTTAGAACAAGTCTTGCAGCTATACGGCTTTATCCCGTTGTGAATGTTTTCATGCAATTGTAAATGGTGATTCAACCGAAATGTCTTCCCACAGAAGCGACAAACAAACGGTTTCTCTCCCGTATGTAAAGTCATGTGGGTTTTCAGATTTTTCTTGGATATACACATCTTGTTACATACATTACATGTATAAAGGGATATCCCCTCGTGGATCAGTTCGTGTGCTCGGAGTCGTTCGGGTACGGTGTACGCCTTGGGACATTTCCGACATCGAAAAGGTTTATCTCTCACATGTATCTTCTCATGGTTGGTCTTCTGTGCTAGAAAAGCAAAGTCCTCCCCACAAACTCTACACTTGTAAATATCTGGACTGCCTTTAGAATCTTCTCTGTGGTCTTCCATGGCTGCTCTGACAATTTCGCTGTTACCACCATCATCCTCATCCGACTGTACCTCCCATCCATCATCCGAGCCTCCATCCTCCTCCTCCTCCTCCTCTCCCGCCTCCTGCTCCTCTTCCCCGTGGTGGAGAAATGGAATGTCATCATTACTATGTGCTGCTTCAGTAAACTCACTAGACACTCCTGTACCCATCCAATCAGAACCCATCCAATCAGATCCCTTCGTTCCCTCATCTTTAGTATCGTAAACCTCACGTTTATGGCCATGGTCTTCAGTATGCCCATCTTCATTGATAAAAATCTCCTTTCGTCCATTCACTCTGGAGGTGACCGTTTCAATGTTCACAAATTGTTGGCATTTTCTTTTGTCCATATTCTCTATCTCAGATAATGACATCTCTGAAAGGAGAAAGAGAAATATACTGCACTTTTATGCATTGATATAAGTTAATACATTCGATGTTTGCCACAATGTTATTGGACAGCTTTAACATAGTGAATTGGATCATGAAAAGACAACGAAGCTGGTAAAATGGATATTAAACACTATTTAATTTTATTTTGCAAATTCCCGATACATTGCAAAACAGAGCGAACGACGGACTGGTAACCACAGTAACATTAGGGTAGGCAGTTACCAGGGTTGTAGTACACTATACCAATCATAGGTCATGTGACTTTGATTCGAGAGGAAAATATAAAAAAATAACTGGTAGAAAATTCGTTGTGACATAATAAATCATCTGTGCATGACGCAAGACGTATTTGATGGTACAATTTTTTTGGCAAATTTTCTCAACAAAGGGGCACTTTGTTAGTTAAATCAAATGAGGTCACACTTTCAGGCCCCCCCCCCCCCCCCAAAAAAAAAAATCGCAAATATAACTGAAGGGGACAGAGGAGACGGCAGAAAATCATAGTTTAACTTTATAGATAAGATTGTGGTGGTTCGGGGGGAGGGGGAAGGGCAGGCATGATGCCTTACCTTTGACCTAAATACCTTATAGGGATATCCATCGAGCATGCCAGACACATGACAAATCAAAGGCAAAATACAGCATATCAATATAAGTTATCTCGTAATTCAAAATGTCCTTCTCAGCTCTCCTAAACCTATGCAGGTCTATAGGGCCCTACGGCGACACCAGTATTAGTTTCTTTTTGCTTTCAGAATGGTGGCTGCTCACCTTGCCTTTCTGACGTTTGTTCCGATAAATAATCTCCGTCATCCAGGACTTCAACTTTGACCTCTACTTCCATTCTTGGGCCCTTGTCTGGAACAGATCTGAAAAAAAAACACATATTCAATCAATGATATACGTATAAATGATAAACAGAGAGAATTCATCAGTTTTAATCAGTGTGTGTACTACGAATCGATTACTCGGATGATGGCGGTCTGGTGTACCACACTTCAAAAGGATCTTATAACAGGTGAAGGGAGAGGCTACGCTGGGTGTTCCTTTAGATGGTTGGTATCGCCACCATGAAGCACATACTGGCATCTCCAAAATTTTCTAGAAACACATTCAATCACTATACAATTTTTGCAAGTTAACTGGTTGTATGATCTCAACTCCAGTTCCATAAGTCTTAATTCTTTGTAACATTTCAGATCGCTGAGAGCCAGGAAGGACTAATTCTGTCCCCGGGCCAGGCTCCTTCTTTCCTCACGCATTTTATGAAAATGACAATTGATTATTATTATTTGTTTATATCATATATCTTTTCTTCATTCAAATATATATGTAAGTCTTTTCAAGACATTTTACTTCACTTACAGATATGTTTAATCATCTCTCTGGATCATCTTCAGCAGCAGCAGTATTTTTACGATGCTTAAACGGCCCGCAAGGGCTTATGGATTACAATTTACATGTCGGGTGGCTTCCAATTCAACACTTTAACTCAAATTTGAAATCTTGTCAAAGTTAAAAAGTATGAGATGGGAAAACCGTAGATTGCTTTTGGAAGAAACTGACACCCGGCCGAGTATCGAACCGGTAACCTTTTGATTGGTAAGCCTCATGCTTCAAAAGCCACCGCTTTTATCCACTCGACCAAAGCACTTTGGTAGAAGTTGAGCAATGGAAAGCCCAAAGGTAGGATAACTTTAAAGGAATGTTCATAGTGTATTGTAAAAGGAAGAATGTAACAATAGTGTGAATGAGGGCATCATGAAAATTGGGTTTTTATAAAGGACTGGTTTTCTTTACAATAATTAGATAGGGTTTTCAATAAA
The DNA here is from genome assembly GCA_000934455.1 of Apostichopus parvimensis. Lineage (NCBI taxonomy): Eukaryota > Metazoa > Echinodermata > Holothuroidea > Aspidochirotida > Stichopodidae > Apostichopus > Apostichopus parvimensis. The sequence goes on from KN884174.1 coordinate 74,694, forward strand.
CAGTGTTGAATATCCCTTTAATGGTTTTCACGCGAACTTCGGGCAGATTTATTCAATTTCGATCATGATTGTCTAGCAGATTGCTTCGATGGCGTATTCTACATATCTTGTTATGATAACACCAAACACCCTTCGCTAAACCAGTACCTACAGTACTGTATGTATTTACACTATTCACAAAGATTCAATTGTACAAGCGTCATGAGAATCCGCTCTTCAAATTCCAGTAGGATGCAGTA
>KN884174.1:74982-85461 GCA_000934455.1 Apostichopus parvimensis
TTTTTTAGGGGGGACGTCCCCCCCACTCAAAAATTAGGGGGGGACGTGTCCCCCCCGACCCCCCCGCTTCCGCCGCCTATGCAAGAGGTCACACTTTCAGGACCCCACCCCCTATAGATAAGAATGTGGTGGTTCGAGGGGGGGGGGGAGGAAGGCATGATGCCTTACCTTTGACCTAAATACCTTATAGGTATACCATCGATCATGCCAGACACATGACGATTCAAAGGCAAAATAAAGCATATCAATATATGCTAACAAAGTTATCTCTTAATTCAAAATGTCCCTCTCAGCTCTCCTAAACCTCTGCAGGCCTATAAAGGCCCTACGGCGAGACCAGTATTTTTCTTTTTTGCTTTCAGAATGGTGTCTGCTCACCTTGCCTTTCTAACATTTGTGCCGATAAATAATCTTCGTCATCCAGGACTTCAACTTTGACCTCTACTTCCATTCTTGAGCCCTGGTCTGTAACAAATCTGAAAAAAAACACATATTCAATCAATGATATACGTACAAATGATAAACAAAGAGAATTCATCAGTTTTAATCAGTGTACTTTACTACGAATCGATTACTCGGATGATGGCGGTCTGGTGTACCACACTTCAAAGGGATTTTATGACAGGTGAAGGGAGAAGCTACTCTGGGTGTTCCTATAGATGGTTGGTATCGCCACCATGAAGCACATACTGGCATCTCCAAAATTTTCTTGAAAAACCATGCACATACATGTCCATCTATACACTTTTTGCAAGTTAATTGGTTGCATGATTACAACTTACATGTCGGGTGGCTTCCAATTCAACACTTTTAACTCAAATTTGAAATCTTTTCCAAGTTACAAAGTATGAGATGGGAAAACCGTAGATTGCTCTTGGAAGAAAACCCCACTTTACTATGACCCGGCCGGGTATCGAACCGGTAACCTCTTGATTGCTAAGCCTCATTGCTTCAATAGCCATCGCTTTTATCCACTCGACCACAGCACTTTGGTAGAAGTTGAGCAATGGAAAGCCCAAAGGTAGGATCACTTTAAAGTCATGTTCATAGTGTATTGTAAAAGGAAGAATGTAACAATAGTGTGAATGATGGCATCATGAAAATTGGGCTTTATAAAGGACTGGTTTTCTTTACAATAATTAGATAGGGTTTTCAATAAACAGTGTTGAATATCCCTTTAATGGTTTTCACGCGAACTTCGGGCAGATTTATTCAATTTCGATCGTGATTGTCTAGCAGATTGTTTCGATGGCGTATTCTACATATCTTGTTATGATAACACCAAACACCCTTCGCTAAACCAGTACCTACAGTACTGTATGTATTTACACTATTCACAAAGATTCAATTGTACAAGCGTCATGAGAATCCGCTCTTCAAATTCCAGTAGGATGCAGTAAAGTTACAATAAGCAACTGGATTTCATGAAACAACTGGAATATCTCCATTTTCTATACACAAGTCATTTAAGAACAGGTTATTATGAAACAATACTTTGTGAAACATGTTCAGAATAAGGACAAAATGCTTTCATGTCGGTGCCGCTTACGAACTTTACGTTGGGTGCTACAATTTACGAACCATCGACTTAGGCCTAGGCTCTATCCGGTTTAATGTCAATACAACAGAGAAGTACAGTACGATACTCCTGTAGTACTAGCATGGACACTTCGAATTCCGGACACCTAAGCCTTAAAACACCCCAAAACTATATCTTCTGGTATAAATCACCTGAAAATATACTTGATATGGTGGGAGAAGTGTGTTATATTACGATACACGGCCAAACTTTCTTTCCTGCAAACTGTTTTCACGTTGTATTCCAAGAAGATTCTTGTGATTGTGGAACTGGTATTTCTTTGCTAGAGTATTGCCAATTTTCGGACACACAGTCCCACAGTGTGGCGCTGGTGATAAAATTGGTGGCGCAGTTGCTCTTTCAGTAATTATAACAGACTTCATAGATCTCCGTCATTTTATTGACAAATATGTAAGTATTTACTTGCACAGGGATCATTTTGGAGAGAAAATAACTGTAGCTTTGTACTTTTGGGTGAAATTTGGCTCTTCCTGTAGGTTGTCATGGTGAAATCGTGTATTTCTTAGGGGTATCCGAAATTCGTAGGTGTCCGAAATTCGCAATACTGACTATACTACTGTTACCTAAGCCTTTGGGCTGGCGGCCGTGTCATCCTGCCATCTGTACATTCCGCCATAGAAAATGTGCTCTTTCTGCCATAGAAAAAGTGCCGTTCCACCTTGTTACTCCGATGGCGGTTAAGCACTTTTGTACAGTATGTCGGAAAGAGCACATTATTGTTGGTGCACTGTGTGACTATATGTACTGTATATTGCTTCGCTTCACACTACTTAGGCCCGCAAAATCCACAAAATCGTTTGTTTAGATCAACAATCAGAATTGGTCTTTTAAATAAACAATCAACCTAAATTAATTCGATTTGTTTAACCAACTAAATTATATTTGAAGACAGTGTATATCGCACTTACAAACTTACAATTAAAACTATTCAATCAACATTATATACATTAAAGATTGTGTATCTATTCCCCAATCTTGTCTTAACTACAATTCAGTCTACACAGCGAACCGTCACATTTGAAGACGGTGTACCTATCCTTCCATGCGAATCAAAAAACGTTTCACTGATACATTCCTGTGTAAAATCCATTCCTAAAATGTACCTTTCCGCCATAGGTTTCGAGCCATTCCTCCGTGGCGGAAAGGATCGAAACCTACGGCGGAATGGTATGACGGTATGTACCTATGGTGGAATGGCACTGGAACCTTTTGGGCTAGGCCTCAGCATAACTGTTAGCCTAGTTACTTAGTTACCATGTAACCTGCAAGATTATGTAACCAAAAAAAAGAGAAAATGTGAGCAATTTCTGGGTAACTATCTTGGCTCCAGATAGTAGAGTAGGCCTTGTGCAGGGAACGTGTTCCCCGTGTGAACAAATTGTGTACGGTTTCTAATTCAACAAGTTCAAACTTTGGATTATTTTCATTCCTGAAACATGAACATCAAATCACTGGTTCTCTTTTGCAACTGAATTCATTTCACTTTGCTTCAGAGGTGAACTGGCCATGAATCTGGGTATTTTCTTTTGACCTTAAATAACATTATAATCAATAGAGACTTGACCCATCTACTTTAAAGCATCTGAAATTCAATTGTGTGACATAAGATGGTATCCTCTGCTTTAAAACTTGTGATATAAAAAGTACAATAAGAAAGGTTTAGAAAGAATTTAACCTGGGTATAAAGTGATATAGTACATTACAAATTTTTCATGGCCAAATGGTATTGAATATCATCCAAGGGTGCTCTCTTTTTTACATAAAATTCCAAAAATATTCTTTGGATTAATGGAATTAAATGATTGATATTAACATTTATACCATCACTGAGGAGCTGATGTCATCATCTCTGAAGCTTTTAGGGGTTTAATTTAGTGTCTTTTAAATAATAGCAATATATAGCTATACAGACATTACATTTTTCATGCAGTGGTGACTTACAGTATACTTAACAAATTTCAAGAGGGATTTGGTAGCAGATTCTCAGTTCCGTCAATAGTTACATTGTTAAAAAACAAATTTATCTCTCTCAATTTTCAGATAATAATGGTGAACCACGGACAAAAACCGGGTGTTAGAAGAAGATACCTACTAGAAAATTTAGCAAAAGCTCTCAAAATGGTACAAGAGGAAGGAGAATCAATATCAAAAGCTGCAATATTTTATAAGGTTCCTCGAACTACATTGACTGACAAGGTTCGTGAAAGAAGTTGCATGGATTGTGCCATTGGAGCTAAAACAGTACTGACTAAAAATGAAGAAGAGAAACTGGTGGATTGGATTATAGAAAGGGCCAGGTCTGGAAACCCTTGTACGACCACAGATCTGAGAAAAAAAGCGCAAGCCCTTATAAATGTTGCTACTAGATTTAATCCATTTCCAAATAATTTACCTGGAAAGAGTTGGGTGTTTGGGATCGTTAGCAGACATCACCTAAAGATTGAAATGGTTCAAGGTAAGACAGTCCATTCTGATTTAAGTAAGATTTAAGTTACTTTAAGTTTGAATACATTAATTTTAGCTTGAGCATTATAAACGGTTAATTTCAGACCACAAGTTGGCATTGTCAATTAAATACCTTAGAAGTTAGAACCAAACCTGGTAGCTTCATGGACAGTTACAGTCCTCATGAGACATACTGTACACTGTTAAGCATTTGAGTCTCAACAGTATGTATATGTTCTTGTATGGTTAAAGGTATAAAAGTAGATTTGACAAAACTGTCTAACCAGTGGACTGCAAGTGACCTGGGTATGTGTCACTGAACATGATGTATATCAACTTTTCACATTGTTATGTACCTTAAACATTAAAGACAAAATAAACAACCAGAGAGCTAATTGGCTGAGTGATTTCTTTGCCATAAATATTGCCGATGAACATTAACACTGCATAAATATTTCTTATAAAGTGTTGTTGACCAAACAGTCATTGACTGGCAGTGATCAGCATTGGGTGTTCTCGCAGTAATGCATTTTACCCTAAGTTGGAATTGTCAGGATTATAAAATGTTGAGACTCTGATGATCTGTACACTCCAAATGACCTTTCACCTCCATCAACAAAAGGTATTCTACTACATAATGTATCCAGCATGAACTTCATCAAGATTTTGTAGTGCAATTATCTTCTTCAGACCATGACCTCTGTTAACCTCAAATGATCTTTAATCACAATTTCAATGGGTTTCTTTGTTAGCACTAGTTTGGATACAGTACGTATCAATTATGAAGTTCTTCCAAGTTCACTTGGATAGATATTGTGTTTTAAGATTTCTGGATTTTGACCTCTCTTGACGTTTGGCACTTTGGCTCCTTCAATTTCAATAGGGATTTTCCTCTCGACAAAGAGGAATCATCTATAATCTTTGAGAGTTATAGTATTTACCATGTTTTCAGGCTTTTCCTCAAATGACCTTTGACAGCCACTGGTTTCAATAGTGTCCTTGTATGTATTAAGGGGGATCTAGTGATCTACATTGAATGCCAAATACAAACTTCAACTGACATGTTATAATGAGTTTACAAAACAAGGGTGTCACATACAGTGCAAACACACACACACACACACCATCACTGTTGCACAGACTCTTTCTGCTTGTAGCAAATAATGAAGTCAGATTGATTGCATATAAAGGCAGATTTTTGTTATTAGATTGGATTATTATTTTGTTTTAAATTCCATGGTGTGTTTGTCATTGCCACATGAGTATGTTAACATCAAATGGTCTCTATTCTGTCTCTTTCTGTATTTAAGGAAATGTTGGAAGAGCTTCAGTCTTGTATCCAAAGGGTGAAGTACCTTGCAGTTACACCAGTTCAAAACCAATACCCAAGAGCGATGTTGAGAATTCCAAAGCGATTAAGAGGAAGAAACAAACTGGAAATTTTCAATTTGACAAAAAGAAAAAAAAATTACGAAAGAAGAAGAGGTTGCAGAGGAAAATGCTAGCAACTTAGATGAGATTAATGATGAGAATTCCAAAGCTGATGAGAGGTCTGTTTCTTGTGATGAGACAGATTTTGTGCTGTGTGCATCGTACCACTGATTTTGAAACTTAGTAAGAGTGTTAAGAATATCCATTGATACTGTATATAGTTGGACAAAGGACAAAGGAGGATACAAAAAATTTGTTATTACAGTTTATATACAAGTTTTCTCTCTTCCCTAACAGTAAATTTAGAAAGTTGCTGCAGACGGAGAAATAATAACATTTCTAGATATCGTTTCATGTCTATACATACCTGAGAGCTGTTTAAGCCTTGTTACGTTCGACATGAATAATTTTGTGATTGCCCCTTGAAACTGCATAAATATAACATTCCCAAGATCCACTATAAAATATCTTTTGTCAATAATGTGATATGAACAATGCTTGAAGGTGATTTGTGTAGCCAGTAATTTATGCTCAAAAAGAACTATAAAACCTACCTGTTAGGCTATATTCACTTATAGCTGAATTTAATGCGATTTAGAAAGTGAGATTTTAAAATAACCTTAACCTTCCAAAATTTTAAATTGTGCGAACATGGTTGTGGAGTCCCCGAGTCACTTTGCATACATTTGTAACACCGCTTATATTATGGCTTACTCATGAAATAGGATACTGTATATTGCGTTTATTCACATCATCAAAACTGCATATTAAGACCAATAAAGATTAAATTGTAAATTAATAAAATATAATAGATGCAAGGGAAATCAATCACTGAGGGTTCTTGTTAGTTTCTTACTAACATTTGGTCAATAGAAATCCTAACACTGAGGAAGTATGATGACTTCCCAGCTTTATCTAGGAGACACAGAGATAAAATAAATAACACCGTACAACAAAGTGCAGGAAGTTGGAGAGATCTATATTTGATACTTGAGTCACTTTAAGTCAATTTAAATAACTTAATTAGGGCTAAATTTACTATTAAAGGTCTTTAGATCACAGATAGAAATTAATATTTAAAAAAAAAAAAAAATTGCCTTACTGTTGGGGCGCCTCCAATGAAAACTTAGAATTACACAAAAATAGTTCCGTTTGGATTTTAAACTGAATATGTTTCTTGGTCATCTGTTTCATTTTGAATGATGATTTTTGTTGCTGGCTGTGGATTCCCTCTCCACATAGTATACAGCTTTATTAAAAGCAGTGTCTCCTTACAATTGTTCTTAATTTTCAAAATAACAAACAATACAAGCCTAAATAACCTAAACAGCCGTTATTCGTATATTGTCGTAGCTGCTGTCACCAAAGTACATGCTTCCCTGTGCAATTCCGAAAGCTATCTCTGTATTTAAATAAAAACTACTAAATAAACTCCCAGTCACTATGCGTGCCCAATAGCAAACAACTACCCAATGACAGTGAATGCCATTATTGTGCATTTAACCACCAGCCCAGAATCCAAATGCGCATTTATCTAGGGGAATGAGAGCCATAAATATGCACAGCTATCAAATGCTGAAACTATAGGCTACAAGTACTAAGCCTAGCAAGGTAAGTTCCATATATACATGTAGCTTATGCCCTGTCAGGACTTAAGTCCCCAAACATCCCTGGAATTTCCCCTTGATGTTTTTTTAATGTTGGCCTGATGTTCTATCTTCAGTGCTTTGATGGTTTGATACGTTTTCACCGAAAAGACCAATGTTTTCAGTCAAAAAGGTCTGCTATGGTCAGGCGCTTAGCGAGGAATTTGCCAAGGGAGGGGCGAATCTGTAGGCAAAATATCAGAGCCATAGATTCAGCATTGGAAACTATCTAAGCGTAGCGCTACCATGGTTGGCGCGAAGCGTACAAGAAAATTTTAGCCGAAAATGCCTCCCAGATTGCTGGAAATGGCACTTCCCAGGCCTGGCAAGTTGCATCTAAGCATTTTCTATTTGAAATTACTTACGATATCATAAAAAGGTACACAAAAAATATGCTCAAGGGGGGGGGGGATCGCCCCCTTGGCCCCCCCCCTTGGCTACCTGCCTGGCTATGGTCAACAAGGTAAAATTTCCCCTAACTTGGTACATGCATTTTGTTTGTTGTTTGTTTGAACAGTCCAGGAATACAGATTTGCCATTTCTTACTTATACTTTAAATTTTTCAACTGTTTTGGATGAGGCTGTGTATATAAAAATCGCATTTGAAAAAGTGATTAAAGTCTCAGTACGTGTTTGCCAAATTTAAACTTTGACCTTTCAAGCTTACTGCACTAAAAGCTCAGTGAAAATGACACCGTTCTATGCATTTTCAATATCAATATTCATTATTTTTATCGAGTTATCTGTCTTTAAACATTTTGAGCTGAATCAAATTCGCCAGATTAAGTAACGAGTCCGTAGATTCTACAAACTTCAATTAAAATTTGCAAGCCCCACCCAACAGATCCTGCGCCAATCAAATCTTTCTGTTTTGTTTACGACCGTTAGGCCTAGGACTACTTTCACTTTTGTGGCTAGCCTGTGTTAGGTCCCTTCTCTTGAATAGTACTTATCTTTCTTTCCGTCTTACCGATGTAGCTTGCAAAATTGTGTCATTTTCTTCCATTGCAATGAATGAACAGTGTTTTCAGACTTTTCCTCTGTGGAATTGGGTCAAAACAGTGGGCGGATATATAGTTTACATTTGTGTAATGAACATGCTGATATGGGCAGTCACTATGATTTTACGGTAAATCGTTCGCGCAATAAGGGCAACTGAAAATGAATTTCTTTCTCCATTAAGCCCACCTGGTCAGAGTGCATCTAGAATAAGAAACATTGAATCTACTTTGGAACTCAGCAAACACGAATTGAGAAGTTGAAACCTGACTTTCAAACACATCAACAACAGTGTTACTACGTATATACTGTACTGTACTGTATAACATACAGACATTGCCATATATCACAATAAATAAGTGCTTAGGTCTATGCAGTCTTAATAATGTATCTTCATACAAATATTTGATAAAATTTTACAATTTGCACACAAATACAAAATTGATGATGACATTGCCATAATTACTTGGTGATACAAAAAAGAGGAGAAATAGAATAATGAAGTGAGAAAGACAATGAAACTATGGCATAAAAAACTTGTCACTTACTGTACCATATTTTTCGAATCCTAAATTTTTCTTGGTTTTCCGTACACACCATTTTTTATTTACATCAGCTAGCCAATCCTGCTCCCCAATGTCCCCAAATCTAACACTTACAGTATCAGTAGGCTACAGTAGGTGTATTCTGCATTGGCCTACAGTAGCCTACTTACTACCAAGTACCAATGCCTAGTCTAACTTTTTAGGCTACATTATTTTAGGCTAGCCTTACTACTCGTAATGTTGGTGCATATGCCTACAGTAGACTATGTTCAGAAAAGTCAGAGCAGTTTGTCTCCTACTTTCCTAGTAGTCCTATATACGGTTTGGCTATGGCTAACGGCACGTATACTTATAGTAGAAGTTAGAACTGTAACCTAACTTTGTTAGTCATAAGTTCACATAAATTGTGAACAATACGAAAAACCAAGGCAAAATGCTAAAAGTTTCATTCTTTTTTTGTTTACCTTACAAGTTACAGTGTAGATTTACAGAACTACAGTATAACTTAATCTGTATCACGGAAACCTGGGATTATTTCGCAAAACTGGACTACGGTTTGGTTACTCGACAACAACAATCGGAAGCTAGCGTCACATTCGATCTCAAATTCAGCACTGCATTCTGCATTCTGTTATGAAATAGCTCACCAGCACTAGCTCTGCAAGCATACCACTTGTTACCTGGTTACCAATGAAGCAGGGGCGGCGATTTATTTCAAATATTGGGGAACATTTGCTTGGGTGCAGGTGCGTAGCAACTTTCATCCCCACAATTGTTCGCGCGCTTCGTGATATATATATTTTTTTGGCGATATTTAGTAAAAAATTGTGACACGGTTAGTCAGGCGCGTAGCGAGGAATTTGCCAAGGGAGGGGCGAACTATCTAAGCGTAGCGCCACCATGAGTTGGCGCGAAGCGTAAAAGAAAATGTTGGCCGAAAATGCCTCCCAGATCGCTGGAAATGGCACTTCCCAGGCCTGGTTAGTTGCATCTAAGCATTTTCTATTTTGAAATTACTAGCGATATCATAAAAAAAATACAAAATATATGACTCTCATTGGACATGCTCATGTTATTTTTGGACATGCTTATATTGTTTTGGACATTTTGATATATATGGCATTCCGTATTCATCGTGTCCATTGTATCGTGTTGAGTATATAGAAAAACAAATTCAATTTCCCCCGAGAATCTTATTGTCATAGATATCAACGTTCGTCTATTCACATACAGTAGTCCATGCTGCGCCACCATGTAGCATTTGCCACATCCGCAACATAATGAGATATCCTGCACGACACACAAGACGTGTCATGGTTACATTTTCATTGCTTACGGAATTGGAGGAATACGTTATTCACCAACAAAAAGAGAATTGAGTGTCAATAGAAATCACAGAACGTAATAACGTAAAATACCGACCGTATCATACGCAGTACATATGTATAATCAAGGGTGGTTGGTGGTATGGGCTTACACCACATTTTCAAAAACCGTTTTCAAACAATAAACATATTCATATTTATATTTATAAAAAAAAGTAATTTACATAACAGCCGACAATGAATTAGTCACATATGTATACGTAATAAACATCACTACACAAAGGCACATATAACAATATAGCCCTAATCAGTGGCGTAGGAACGTACTTTTGAGTAGGGGGGCTGAAGACTGATGGCCGGCCTGGGGGAGGGGTCTAAGGGGAGGGTGTGTGAATTTTTTTGCATTTCCAGGTGGCCTCAGATGCAATTTGGTGCAATATAGCACACTTCAACACCCACTCCATTTTGTAAATAATTTTGCATTTTCA
>KN884175.1:8852-21891 GCA_000934455.1 Apostichopus parvimensis
AATTGTCGTTTTAAGGGGTGGGGTGAGCCGCACGCCCCTTCCGAAATCCTCGATCCGTCACTGGCTACCCTGTGTATATAATAGGGATCAGCGCTGTAATGATGTCACTGTTCCTCTCTCTCTTCCCGTTTTTCGTTTTTCTTCTACTCCCTCCTATTCTCTTTTTTCTCTCTTTCTTCTTTTCTTCTCCCTTCCTTCCTCTCCTCCTCGTCTCCCCCCTTCTCTTTCCCTTTTTTCTTCTCTCTTTTTTTTCTCTCCTCTTTTTCTTACCCGGGGGGCACGCCCACACACCCTGGGTACGCGCTGCAATTGATAAGCAAACAGTGAATGTTGATGCAATATCATAATGTTGGGTTCATAGAATCTCTGCATAGCCAATCATGATGATGGTGATGAGGAGGTGGATGAGGAGGATGAGCAGGATAATGATGTGGCGGGGAAGGTGAGGCTGATTATGATGATGAAGATAATCAGGACGAGGAGGATAAGGGTGATGATGAGTATGAGTATGAGGTTGAGTATGAGGATGAGTATGATGAGGATGAGGATGAGTATGATGAGGATGAGTATGATGAGGATGAGGTTGAGGATGAGGATGAGGGTGAAGATGAGGATGAGGATGAGGATGAGGATGAGGATGAGGATGAGGATGAGGATGAGGATGATCATGATCATGATCATGATCATGATCATGATCATGATGATCACAATGATCATCATCATCATCATCATCATCATCATCATCATCATCATCATCATCATCATCATCTTGATGATGATTATGATGATCATGATGATGATGATGACCAAGATGATTATCCTCATCCTCATCCTCATGTACTGAAGCATATAGGGGGCCCCCAGTCCACAGGGTGCTAAGGTACACAACAGTGAACTGAAGCATACCGGGGGCCCCCAGTCCACAGGGTGCTAAGGTACACAACAGTGAACTGAAGCATACCGGGGGCCCCCAATCCACAGGGTGCTAAGGTACACAACAGTGTACTGAAGCATACAGTGGGCCCCCAGTCCACAGGGTGCTAAGGTACACAACAGTGTACTGAAGCATACAGGGGGCCCCCAGTCCACTGGGTGCACTTGTGCACTAGTGTGTTTAACTCATGAAAAAACGATTGCTATTTCGTGATTGGTTCTTTTCTAACTTTACGTCATATCACGATTCATTCTCCGTTCGTCGCATCTTTTATTGCTACGCGATATAATGAGGCACAAGAAAGAAAACTTACTACTACAAACCGTGAGAAACAAGTAAAATTCAACTAATGCGAGGTTTTACATTTATGCAAAACGTTTTACATTTATGCAAATTTGGCAGATTCCCGCAGACACAGATTCTACACATGATCTTAGCCAGAAGGCCGAAAAGCGATCGCTTTCGATTTTTAAGAAAAGTCACACAGGAAAGAACATGGGCACCAAACAATGAACCGACTGATCCGTTCTCAACCCCAGTCCCCTTGTGTCAAGACTGTGACTGTGTGATCATCGTCAGGTGTGTATCACGAACGAAAACAGAAAGAGAAAATGATGCTACACATAATGCTTGCTAAGAACAGTCACCCAGTACTTTCATCCATCATTTTATTATATACAATTCCATACCGGTCCCAATCCAGCAAATTATGTTGCTCCTCGCAAATACACAGACACGCCGGCAAATTTACACACTTTAGGTTATTACCCCTAATGTACTCTAACGTGAATGGTCTCTATACTCCTCCGTATTAAGATGTATAGCAGCTTACTGTGCTACATAGTTACATAGCCAGCCATTTCATGATCATGATGATCATGATGAAAATAAATCAGTCGGGATCATCATTTGTTCAATGTGAGGTTTTCAGATACAAGAATATTCATGTTGACCAACTATGGAAACATATGTCTGGGCAGTCGGCTAGATTTCAGCAGAGTGAGCTAGAGTGACGTGTGTTGGAATATTTAAATAAACAATACTGCTTTCTCGTGACTCTTTGTGAGAATTAATTGTAAAACTATTAATCATTGCTAACTCGTTATGCTTCTGGAACTGTAAGACAACGCAGCAGCAACAAAATGTGCTCAAATTTAAGTTTTAAAACCAGTTTCGTCCCCTTAACTTCATCAGACTTAAGGAACCATTTTGAAGAAATGCACTTCCTGTGATATGTTACTTCATTCGGCTTGGATAATACGCTGATATTACATTATTTCGTACTGATTATACACATTTTGGACGTCGCTTGGAAAGCCGTATATTGTCCACTGAACTATCACATCAGTAAAAAAATGATATACAACCATAATATAATTTTACTGTTATTTATCTTATTTGCAGTACATAAATACGCTTCATTATAAACATTTTCTTAGGTGCGATGGCTGCCAAGCATGTGGAAGAAACAGCTAAGACAAACTCTACAGGTACGATTGTCACTTTTTAATTGTCATTATAGTAAATAGCCATTGAAAATTTCACATAAGCAAAATAACAACAACTTAGTTTAAAATATGAAAAATCAGTCTATGTCACTTTTGGATACATCGGTGGGTCATCACTGTACACTTAGCTCTATGGGTATATGTCTCTGCATTGTGCCGTGTTTTTTTTTTTTGGATTGGGCGGAGGGGGTATTTGTTTTTCGGCTTTACTGATATGCGTTCAAACTACACAAGATGCTCACTAACATCTGGAATATACGTTCGATGGGTTCCATCTAACATTCACTAACATCCGGACTATACACGGTGTCCTAGACAGGTATAACATCTGCCCAGATCCGAACTGTATAGTCTGTCGGTTTCTTCATTTTTGGCCTACATATGGTTAGTTATACCATTATCTTAGATCGGTTACGGACTACATGGTTCGTGGATTAAATATATGTATTTAACTTAAATTCAATAAAGCTGGATTATATCATTCATTAATTAGTTATAAAGCCCCTTACACATGATCCGGAATATATGGCAGTGAATGATTTGTTTTGTTTTTTGTATTGTTTTACCAGGTTTTGGTATGTTCAAAGCTAAATTAGCTGATATCTTAACTGAAGAGAATATTTTGCAACTTGCAACCTTCTTTCATTATCCGCCCGCGAAAATCGATTTGCTGCAAAGTAAGGATAGTCGTTATCACCTTATGGTTCACTATATGGAGGAGAGAGGGCAAATCACAGAGACAGATATCACGACTCTTCTGCGTGCTTTGAAAACGCTTAACCTCCATGGGATGCAGACAAGGGTGCAGACATTGTTCGAGCTTCATACAGGAAAACGGTGTACAGGTGATGATCAGTCTATGCAGCAGCCAGAAGGTTAGTTTTAATGCTTCTGAAGATCATTTTATGTACAATTTCAAACATATGCATATTAATCATCACCTTCAACGTTCGAAATGTATACGATGTATACTTGCCGTACCAGCAATCTAATGATACACTTGAAACATCCATTACAATGAACTAATATGACAATATGAGTTGATGAAGTAGCCAATTAACCATCAATAGTTTAATACTTAATGCTAACAGAAACGTTCACACTTTCTTATCATTAATTTTGATCTACGTATTTCCAACAGATCTTAAGTTTGGCAAACTGGATCTCGGTTCAAAGGTATCTCTCACTTCTGACGTGAGTAAATTGAAATATTTAGCTAGAAGCAAATGCTTTACAGCTTATGTAGAATAAGATTATTTAAAACACTACGCTGCATGTGCTAGACCAAGTCTATACTTCGAAAACGTATGCTACTATTTCTAAGTTTGTTTTTTTCAGTACCGATGCAACGAAAATTGTTTGTAATTGGAGTACATTATATTAATCATAACGGTTTGTAGTGATAATACGACTCCGAGCAAGGGATGGGCTTGATTCCTATACCCTTTCATATAATCGAAAACAATATCTCTAATTTAGCGCATCATCAATTGGGCTTGCATGGACCATCTTGTCTCTCAACAAATGTAGATAAAAATTTGTTTTTGTAACTCTATGAATTCAACAATCATCGATATGAACAAATATTGCTCTTGACTGCGCACGATTGCATAATAATTTCAAAAATGTGTTTTCCTTACATCAAGTTTACCAGTCTTGGAATAGCATCATTTAGCTCGGCGGACCAACATAACATAACATTGGAAAATGGAAAACTTGTGCCTGTATCGTCCACCTTAGAGGAACTACAGATCAAAACGAACAATGGAAAAGAATTTACCCAGGACCAAGTCATAGGATTATTGTTGTTTTCAAAGCAATGCAAACGGCTGAAGAAATTGTCGTAAGTAATCACATAAGGCTTACTGTTATGTTTGTATTCCCGTTAACTTAATGAATGATAAATTACCAACCTGCCAAAATTGATGGAACTGTTCACTTGAATATAACTTTTAGCTAGATGATTGATTTATACATACTGTAACGTGATAGTGATGTTGCTGCTGTTTAGTTAAAAGGGATTGTACTTCATGTGTAGTATTTTACTATTGTGTAGTGTAATCACCAGAATGGGACATTAAAGCAAAAACTGATTTGTTCTATCTGAGAACAGGCGAGTACACTCAATAAATACGTATGCAGAGAAGCTCGGAAGGCAACAATACTTCATTACGGATGCATCACTAACTTTACACTATAGTTACTTCATAAACGGTGGATAACATTAAAATGAGTCTACATCCACCACTTACCAATCACTTTGTTTTTACAGATTCATTGATTGTCTGTTACCTCTGTCTTTTCTCGTCGGTTCTCTTTCTCCTATTTTGAAGTTACGTAACATTCAAGGTGAGAATATAGAAACAACTCAATGTGTTACTCATCAAAAGCATTTTGTGACACTTTGTGAGATACTAAACGGGTTATATCATTATATTGTAAAAGTCAACGAAGAGTATCAATATTTGATCATACATTTACCTTGTAATTATGTATACCGTTTTTGTTTTTAACGTGCTTGATCTATAAAAGAAATCGTTACATAATTGTTCTTTCCAGTTTCATGGACACCTACTGAACATGGTATCAGTTTCCATTTAGATTCTTCCAGAGGTAAATGGGTGTCGAACTCCAAGGAAGCCACAACACTTGAAGTAAGTCGTTACTACTCTCTTGAGTGCAATAATCTCCGTAGAGTACGTTTTTTTTATTAGTTTAGCGACAAATCTTTAAACCCTGATAAATCCATGACAGATCATCCAATTAATATCCACCTTGTCAGACGGTACAATAGCACATTGTACTCGTCCTACTGTAAGTTGTGCGGAATTCACCAGTCAAGTATATGAATGTCATAGAAATAGCCAAAATAAAACATACACAATAATATACTAAATGAATTTGATTTCAATTACAAAAAGCATGTTTGTTGGAAAGACACAGAAACATAAAATGCCGTAACTGACTTAAAGTAACCACATTGAAGACGTGTACACATGCGTACGGTTTCATCAATTGCACGCTTGTCAAAATCGGAAGCTTTCCTACCACTAGAACATTTCAACAATGCTAGCTGCATAAATAAAAAAGAATTTGTTATGGATGATAACCAACATTTTCTATGAATTCTGATAATTCGAAAAGCTCCCTTTCCTTTGGATATTATTGTACATGAAACGGGGACGACAAAATTATTAGCACGTTAACGAATCACGCCGTTTTTTACATGTGATGCCGGATACCAGTCCCGGCGCCAGAGAGGGGTCATAGGCCATTTTCTCAAATCAAGTCCTCCCCTCCAACAGTCCGCTGCGTTAAAGCAAGACTGAAGCTTTCTCCGTTACGTCCCCCTTTCTCCTTCTGTTGGTAACACTAGGCTAACAAAATACTGAACCGGGGTAAGGCTGGAATCAATAGAAATTGGAATTTAACGAATGCATCTCTGTGGTAGGTTAAGATAGGGTAACGCTGCCAACGTCCTGGTGTGGGGAACTCCCTGTTCCGGAACCAACCGAAGTGCCGGGGAAGGTAAGAAGATGGGGATGGTACAAAACAAGACTCAAAACCGGACAGCAGACATTGAACGTGCAAGGTTTAAAAGACATGTAATTCTTAACTCGTTTTTACACTATATAATAAACTGTACATATAACATACATCGCCGCCCTAGAGGCAGACACCACCCACGACTGCAGCAGCCCAACAATCGCGCAGCGCAGGGGTCGGGCACTGCACAGGTATCGGGTACTGCACAGGTGTCGGGCAGAGCAGGTGTTGGGCAATCCACAGGCGCAAGGCAGCAAAAGCGTCGGGCAGCAAAGGTATATGTTCAGCGCTATGAACAAAAAAAATCTTTTGATTTATTAAAATCGCTGATGCTGCTTCTATCATACGCCGTGCGAGCTATTATACAATTTCCCGTAACGCACCTAATGGACATAAAATGCAGGAAAATTGTTACTTCTTAGCCAATCAGATACTACCCTCACAGTCCTACAGTTTGCCGTGACCAATGGGGTCGACCGACACACCCAGTATTCTGCCACTCTGTACCAAGCACTGGAGAACGCTCAAACACAAGTAGAATGATAAGAACTATTACATAGCCGTTGTGCGACCTGACTCTAAAAATAGCTCGCTCTCTCCGCGGAGCTCAATGGATGTTTAAACTAAACATACGAGGGGCAAACGAGAGTAACCCGTAGATTTTTGCTACAATAGCTACACTAATACAAGGAATACATTGCAGTAAATAAATATAAGAGTAATTCCTCTTCCTTACGTGCAGTATTTGTCATCCAAACTTGCAACTTAGGCGAACAATAACTATCTAAACGTGTTTCATCTTCTGGGGGTCATTTACTCCTAGCCAAGAACAATGTACAGAACTAATTAAGTTGCTCCTTTTATAATGTTTGTTGCTCAGATAGTCAATTTAACTCAGTGTCGGTTTCAGACCCTCCCACAAAACAAGTAGTAACATAATTAATTGTCCTCTCCCCCTACAGCCTTAAAACGCCAATATGTAACAGAGTGTATAGAGCCTACATGGTGTCAATAAGACTCATATAAATACAATCGTTAACTTTAATTACGTTTCGTGACTGGTGGTAGCACCAGTTTGAATATTATCCCCCTTAACGAAAGTTTACTCAAAGGAAGGGTATTTTCCTCCCCTTAGACTCCTAACCAGAAAGGACATTGCACCCCACCCCCCCCCCCCTTTGCTTAAAACCAAATCGCTACTATAGAGCAGAGTCTACAAGTCAAAAGTCAAAGTGCTTATTTAATTTAAGTTCACTTAATCAATACAATACTGGCGGGATTATCAGTTCCCCCTCACAGCGTTCATCTGCCGTTAATATTATGTGAAATTGTGATACTCAAGGAAGCAATTTTAAAATATTATAACTTGAAGTTCGTTCAATATTATTTCACGACGCTTCTATTTTCATATCCAGACTAAGGATCAAAGCAGTTTACGACTTCTGTGTTCGAGTATTGTGTATCTAAGGAGAACTGATAGTAAACAACTCCAGATGTCTACGATATGGCTACTTAAAATTGCATCAAGTCACAACGTAAGTCACCTATAATTCAACACAGCCATAGAAATATTCAAGTTTATTAGATCATTAATTGTAATTTATTTAGATTATTTATCAATTAAATTGTTTGTCACTTTAAATGAAAACATATTTATAGGCAACACTAACCATTCTTATAACGGTACGTTGCAGTACCACTTGTCCATTATAAGCAACGAATATTATACTTGATATAAGGCTACAATTCTGACCGAGATGATTAAATGTTATTTATTCATCAAGTATCAGTGTCTGAGTTAATCCTGATTAACACGGATGTAATCAGACTTTCCGTTACACGCGCCGAGAGTATCACTGATTTTACTAGATACACATCCCACCGCACACAAAGAATATACATCTTGATATGACAAAGTGACGTCATCATTTGCCTAAGAAATATAAGCATTAACCTAAGTGATGACACTGTCAATAATGTATGGTTGACTATGAACCAACACGATAGGGGACCGATCATTTATCTCCAAAT
Source organism: Apostichopus parvimensis (assembly GCA_000934455.1). Taxonomy (NCBI): domain Eukaryota; kingdom Metazoa; phylum Echinodermata; class Holothuroidea; order Aspidochirotida; family Stichopodidae; genus Apostichopus; species Apostichopus parvimensis. The sequence continues at coordinate 16,872 of KN884175.1, forward strand.
GCTTCAAAAGTATCATTAATTAGAGAATTAGTTGGAACCCTACAGACTGTAAGGAAATATAAATCTATCATCAAGGTAATCGTTCCTATCTCTAGTCTTGACTCAACACCCTCGTCCCCTGTAACATTTGTTTAGGAAGTGCGCCCTCCATTAAACAACCAGTCGATATATAATTTGAATATTTACGAAAGTGACATTTCCTTCTTTATTTTTGGATTAAAAAGGAAAATAATTTGGTTTGTCTAACTAATATTGGCTAATTTAATGATATACAGAAGTTCCATGTAATTTGGTACAGTAGAAGGAACGTTTGAAGAAGAATAGCCAAAGCCTAAACAATTTAAAACATTTGGAAGCTTCCTTTCACCATTACACTCAAACAACAAAACACCTGTTCTCAAATTCAAACACAGCCGCACAGTGAACGTTGATCATCTGCGCACGAAGACTTACGTATAGATTCCCGCAGGGCGGGTCACGTAAAAGTACGTACACTCTGTGTTGAGATTCAGTTCGTTACTAGTTACACGTACACATATAAATGTTTATCATTATACTATATGACTGCTAATGGACTTACACCGCGTATGGTTTGATGCTGTTATTATATTGACTTACGGTAATTACAGGCCTATTTAACGTCAACAACTATAGGCCTAGGCATGCTTGAGAGATTTTGTCTTTTATGTAAGATTTGTCGTTGCATGAATTTAGAAGGTATTACTTCTTTATGTAACCTTGCCTTTCTGAATTGACTGTTTTAGCCTACACTTACTGACTTAGCTTACGTTTGTTCTTCTTGAAATTGGAGCCTAAAAAAGTAAAACAATATAGAAACATCAGCAGAGTAGAAATTACATGAAACAGTTAGATGATAACCCAGAAATTAGATCTAAAAAATGATCTTGTTGAACGCACAAAAGAACAAGTAGGGCCTATACTCAAACATAGACATCCGGTCATGTTAGTGTTGGTAAACTTTCTTTTGTGTGTTCAATTTGTTAGACAACTTCTAGCCAGACAAAATAATAGCATGTATCTAGCTCATCAATTTAATGAATCAATTTTTATTTCTGTTTTATTTGAGACCGTTACATATGTATTAGTGGCCAGTATAAATTTCTACTCGTTTGCACAGACAGCGTTAATCATTATTGGCGTTTTACTCAGGCCTCTTGGTTGACGTGTTAGCCTAACGTTAGTTGTAAAAAAAATGTAGGCTAGGTATAATATAATAAATAACGTTAGTTTTTTAAGGAAAATAAAAAAAAGCAAACAGTTTGTGATCAAATACATTTCACACGCGTAGGCCTAGGCTACGTCTTAAACACGTCACATGTTACCGGACAGTGTCCGCGTTACATTCACGGTATCTACTATCAAGTGTTTCATTATCAATGTGTTAGCCTTCGTAATGTAACGTTATACTTTAACCGTTAGCTACGGTTAGTATAAGATTCTCTTACCGGGAAAAGTAAGAGCTTAGAATATAGCAATATATATGTATATCCTCCGCCAGCCTTCTAAATTTAATTTAATTATTGCATCAGTCATAAAATTAGTTTCCAACTTGATACTAAATAAATTATATACTGTGGAGTGTGGGCCTAAATAGACAAATGAGGTAAAGTTGGTAGCAGTAAGGATGGATGTTTCTAACGGATGTAGGCGAGACCTAGGCTTACACTGCAGTAGGTCAAAAGTGAGAGATCCAAATATTACAGGTAAACAGTATCAAAACTGGGCCAGCGGTGGGCAAAATTGAATAGGAAAGTTAAACTCAAATGAGTCTATACAATTACATTATAATAAGATATGACGGTGGCTTTGTTCATACTGTTTAGGCTTAAGCATTTAAACCGGGCCGGCTATCTGGCTTCGCTACTGGTTTGTCGGTCGGCTGGAGAGTGGAAAGTCTAACATATGTACGACACGATATTAATATAGCCCTTTATAATCGGTGTGTCATTACAATGATTGGAAATGCTTTTATCTTTATTATTACGAAGTAAATTGCAAGTAGGATGTAGGCCTATATATACGATAAACACACGTATCGAGATGCGCTGTATCTCCCGGGAAGGAAACTCCTTTGTAGTGGGCCACTCACGGCAGGAACGTTGTCGGGTCTCCGCTAGTGTAGGCTGTAGGTATTAATGCACTGACTCACAGGAATGAAACAATAGCATAAGTTATGAAAACTACAGATATACTTAATGTATGTGCTAAATATAATGTTACAGACCAAATATAAATATTTAAGATTTTGTTTTTCACTTTATCTGAATTTCGTCAGCTTACGAATTTTATTTTAATAAAATCATTATTATACCATGCTTTTTTATTGGAACGTTTGGCAAGCAAGTTTTATTAAGTCATCACTCTTCTTTTTTATTTTTATTATATTATTGAAATGAAATAAAATTACTAATATTATGAAAAGCGAAAAAATAAGAAATCACAGACAATTCTTTGTTTAATTAATTATTGATATTATAGATTTGTTATGCAAATTTGTGTTCTGTTTTACATACGTTGGATAATCGTCATGTGTATTTATCCATCATGGATGAACTATAAGATAAGTTAACTGTGATCTTTCTTTCCTATTCTTCAGATTCCAATATCTGAGCTACGCCTAGAATGGTCCTTCAGTGGATTTGACGGTAAAGATATCAGACTTGAGTCCGGTCTTAGTTTATCGAGCCTATCATCAGTAGAGAAGATATCCATCATTGCAGGAAGACAGAAACAAGAATTTACAGAGGAAGAACTGATCGGATTAATAAATTATGGAATCAAGTCACCAAGATTCAAGGAACTATGGTAAGGGGGAACATTGTGACAGGCCTTGGCTGATAATATGCGGGGAGGAGGGGTAGTCAGGGTTAGTATAAGGGGTACATATATGGGGATAAGGCAATGGTTTTGTGCATTTCATTTTAGTTAAATTTACAAGTCTTGTGTTGAGACGTGCCGTGTGAAATGTTGCAATGTTAAGAAGAATTTGTAAGCTGGGAAATATGTTAAAATTGTATTCAATTACTGATTGTGTAGTGTACAGCACATCGTATGATTTTTCCACATGTGTGCAAACTGTAATACGGTGAGTTAAGGACGTGCTTTTCAGTATAATAGGAATAACAAATAACAATATCATTTTCAAACGAACTGAACTAAAATAAACAAATACAAATAAATTATTACTCAAAAATTGAAACGAAAGATAGGAAGAATTTCAAGTGCATGGACACAAACATTTCTACGATTTATTTTAAAATAAAATTAGTTTATTTTATTTTATTAAAATATTTGCAAGAATTACGCAACTTTAATTAATAAATGTAAATCGATCAAAATAACAAATCACCAATAATTGTTAATGGGAGGCTGTTTGGCAATCATTAATAGCGACTGATCTATACCTTGTCAACAGCTCCTGGTTTTCGCTAAATTAAAGAAATAGGCAAATTTATTGACTTCCATGACATGACGTTTATTACAGTGATGACATCAGATATTCGTTTAATTTATACAATTATATATTTACTTCCCTTCCTTTACTTTGCAGGCTTCATTACTGTAAACTGCCGTCATCGATCAAGCCAAACATCACACCAGAAGAATCAAGATCAAGGAATATTAAAGGTACGATTTTTACAGATTTTCGACAAGAGAGGGAAGTGTGGTAGAGGGGGGAGGGGTCTGGGGGAAGGAGGACTAGTAAAATGAGATATATGTTGGTAAGAATGAATCTAGAATAGGGATCGGAAGAAAATCTTGCTAACAACAAACAGACTAGTCCTGTGTGGGGGTATGGTGGAATGAGGAATGTAGGGGCGTGGTGTTGGGACTTCCTAAAAGTTCCTCCTTCTTTTGTGTTTCTTGAGCTGATCTAAGCTGCTTTCTATCAAGTCACTATATATTACAAACAAATATCTTAGAGATTTAGTGTTTAAAGTTACTTAATATATCATCGTTACCCTATAAAATAAGGACTGTGAAGTAAGGCAGAAGTATTGGGTAACAAAGAGAATACAATTATTGGTTGGATTACTAGTGACTGTTAATTTCTAGTATTTTATTACGAATTAATTAGTGGAGAGAACATTTCAATGGTTCAGTTTACTGATATTTGATCCCTCTAGTACAGGTACATTACCTCTGACTGTTAGCATTATAATTATGTGAAACAATTGATATTGTATCTTATGTATTGTTTAACATATGTCATTTATTACTATGATAATTTATTGATGTTATTATTCCATTTTTTTACAGTAATATCATCGAACGAAGCTCGTTACCTGGATCTAAGATCTGGTCAATGGAGGAAGGTTTGTAATATTTTATATTTTAAGTAAATTATAATCATTAATAATTGTCGTTGCTTTCACATTTCCCTGTGATAGTGTTATTATTAGTAACGTGCATAACAGTGAAGGGGTATAGAGAGGCGGATCAATTTTCAAAACATAATCATAAAAAGCCAGCATCATTGAGAGTAATAAACATATATTGTCTCGGTATGGAATATTCCGGTGACAGACGATATGATTCTTACAGGAAAAAACAATATTCCACATTCCTAGTTCTCAATATCTTGCTCTTAATTGTAGATACATTTATTTGGAGCTGATTAATTTCATTATTCCAGGAAATGTATTTCGGTCAAAGTCATGTAAAGTCATCATGTCGAATGTTACTTAAAATCCTCCTTTGTTTGCTGGATTTTTGTTTCTTTTAATCTGATTAAATTAGAATAATAACCCTACTGGTGGTTTGTACTTTGAATTAAAGAGATTCTTCAAAACGCATTTTATTAGTACTTTTTTTCCTCCGTGGGAAAATGTTTGTACATTATTTTTTCAATATAAGTTAAGATTATGAGGTCACATAATCTTACCTTTCTAGATGCACTCATTAATTTTAATATATTCAAAAAGAAAATATTCTTTAACCCATTAAACCTAGTTTGAGAGCTTCACTGTGCAGGAAGTAAAACATACATATTTAAACA
>KN884176.1:35415-48176 GCA_000934455.1 Apostichopus parvimensis
GTAGTTTAATGTGTATGGTTGGTCTGCATTGCAATGTAGTTTAATGTGTATGGTCTGTCTGCCTTGCAATGTAGTCTAATGTCTTAAGATGCATTTCATATTAATTTCTAGCTTCACATCCTTTTCACATAAATCATGTCAAATTAACACATCAATGATAATGATAATTGTAGGCATTGTGGAAAGACAAAACCGAAAGGCGTACATCCTGCCTGCGTAACTGGAAATTTGTCATTCGCATGTGTAGCCGTTGTGTAGAGACATAGCAAAGGAAGACACTGAGGCTTCTACTGGATATTTACATCTATTGCATCCGAGAAAACTACAAAAAAATAGATATATATATAAATTCTCAATTAACGTACAAAATATATCACAAAATAATCCATAAATCGCAAGCAGTACAAAACATAAAAAGTATCACATAAAGACTAGAAAATGCAACGTAAGCCTCAAAGACGCAACTCAAATAGTTTCTACAATAACACATTCACATTTAAAACTCCATAAACCGTAATAGTTAAAACGTACCTCTTTGGTATCTTTTACTCCTAACGCAAATTTGTTGACAATTAAAGGTCACACAGTATCAGTATGGGTAGTACAAGCTGCCACACCCTGGCATAAGTAACATGTAGAGTATACAGCAGAACTCTGGTCATACAACTGACCCTATGCAGATCAAGATTGCTAATGAGACCTTTGATCTCTTTATGCCACTTGAAGGAATGATCAAACAGCAGAAGGCATGACCTTACCTACTGAATAAACATGAGGCACTTTTTCATTGGCCAAGAAGAAACACACTCTCTTACACGCAGACAAGATGATGTACTAGCTATTTGACCATTGACGGAATTAGATGAAAGTCTCCTCAAAAGTACTCTCTAAAGAATTTTTAGAGAGGTAACTCTTGTAGCTGCTCCGTTAGATTCGTAGACTACCTGTGCTGATTTTTGTTTTGAGATGTACTATTTACGGAGTTAGAGAAAACTCACCTCAGACGTACTCTCTTAAGAATTTTTAGAGAGGTAACTCTTATAGCTGCTCCATTAGGTTCATAGACCTGTGCTGAGTTTTGTTTTGAGATGTACTATTGACGGAGTTAGAGAAAACTCACCTCAGACATACTCTCTTAAGAATTTATAGAGCGGTAACTCTTATAGCTGCTCCATTAGATTCGTAGACTACCTGTGCTGATTTTTGTTTTGAGATGTACTATTTACGGAGTTAGAGAAAACTCACCTCAGACATTCTCTCTTAAGAATTTATAGAGCGGTAACTCTTATAGCTGCTCCATTAGATTCGTAGACTACCTGTGCTGATTTTTGTTTTGAGATGTACTATTGACGGAGTTAGAGAAAACTCACCTCAGACGTACTCTCTTAAGAATTTATAGAGAGGTAACTCTTATAGCTGCTCCATTAGATTCGTAGACTACCTGTGCTGATTTTTGTTTTGAGATGTACTATTGACGGAGTTAGAGAAAACACACCTCAGACGTAATCTGTTTAGAATTTATAGAGAGGTAACTTTTATAGCTGCTCCATTAGATTCGTAGACTACCTGTGCTGATGTTGCTTTGAGATTTACTATTTACGGAGTTAGAGAAAACTCACCTCAGACGTACTCTGTTTAGAATTTATAGAGAGGTAACTCTTATAGCTGCTCCATTAGGTTCATAGACCTGTGCTGATGTTCAGGGGGGTAGGAAGCTTCCAAAAAGTGGTGGCACAACATCAGAGGGGCACTTTTTCATTCAACAACCACCACTCAGTTATACTATAAACCGATACACACCAGCCATAACACTTAAATATATATATGATGTGTTAGTATGCCTATCATTACTTTTTATTGAGATTGTTTATTGTTAACCGTGCTACAAAAAGATATGGGATGCCATTTTAAAAATAGTTTGTACAGAATATTAAAATTAACAAAGACTTAAGATATCCAAAAGACAGTTCTTCATTAAAGGGGCACATTTTATTTGCCAGTAGGGCACATTTATTATTTTGGAAAAAAGTGGGGGTGGGGGCACGTGCCCCCAGGGTCACCCGGCTCCACCCACCTGTTGATGCAGCTTTGAGATTTACTATTTACGGAGTTAGTGAAAAATCACCTCAGACGTACTCTCTTCAAAATTTATAGAGAGGTAACTCTTGTGGCTGCTCCCTAGTTTCGTAGACATGTACTGATTGTTGTTTTGGGATGTAGTTACATGATAATCGAATCGGGCCGATTATTGCACAATCGGAACATAATCGGAATCGGTAAAAATTACGTGGAATACCAGTTTATGTCATACCGATTATTCAAAAGCATATGGATGGTGAAAATATCATTATTCAAAAACATATGGAAGGTGAAAATATCAACTGATGTATTAGGTTTGTTCTTTTACTACGAAACATTAAAATAAAGACACCCTCTATACGTCTTTCACAATGTCATTTCATCAAATTAGGCTGCCAGGGTCGCCGATTTTGCTTCCCTCGTGGTTCCTAACTCCACTGTTTCTCGGCACATTAAGCATGGTAACATACCAATTTCGCGAAATAACGAATGTGCCGGATATATAAGGTCTATGTATACTAGCTGAGTGTAGGTTATGTTTAGGCATGTGCTCCGTAGTGCAGTATTTGATGTACTAATTTGTAATTCGATGCTTCTTTTTCTCATAATTTGCAAAGGGCCATACTTCCTGCCCATCACCTCCCTTTTACCGTCGACCCTCTTATCTCCATGTTTTTAACCTTTCGATGTTTGCCGCAATGCACTCAAAAATAATTTAATTTCGGCAGAAATGCTGGTATTCGTAGAATCCATAGCCGTCGCATTAGGCCTAACACTAGGTTCTTACATTGTAAACAGGTCTCGGAACACGTTCTAAAATTTTGCTCAAATCAATTTTGCACAAGTAAATGAAAAATTTTCATGTGAAAAAACAATATTGGAGTAGTTTCTAGTTATGATTTTTTTACATTGATCTGGTAACATTCTACAGTAATTATAAACAAGTTACGATGGTACCATTGGCTGTTCAGCTTGATTGGCCTAAGCTTACATTTTCTAATTGAACTTGAATGGAGTTAAATAGGTAAAGAATAAGGATGTTTAACTTCAAGTTGGTTACATTTCTATTTGTTCGTAAACGGAATAATACTGAAAATAAGTACAAAATAATGTCGGAATGTAAGGAATATGTAATTAAAATTTAAACTTTGCTAAAGATTGAAAATGGATGGTTTGTCTCAGATACTTTTTAAGATGGATCTTTTGAGTAATTATTCTTGCACTTCAAGCCATTAACAGGTGACATACACGTCGAGGTGGTTAGGCCATTCGCTTAGCACAGTGGTTACTCGGTAGGATGTCATATTTTCGTATTTTGGAAATTTGTAAAAATAAAATTTAAAAATCTTTTCTTTTTTTTTTCCGCGAAACTCCAGAGGTAATTTGGTACATACAAAGGGATACATAAGAGCCTTTTTTTTTTACAATGAAAGCAAAAGGAAACTGAGGAAATCACAACAATAATTGTTTCTATCACATACTTTATTGCCGATTTCGTATAAACGGGATATTTTCTCTTTTTCAAATAATCGGAATCGGCCCGATTATGAAAAAATAATCGGTAATCGGTATTTTCTGTTTAAGCATAATCGTTTGTACACTACTCATGGGGGGTTTATGCTGTCGACCTCTTTGACCCTGTAGGTGCGAAGGATGCAAGCGCATGGGATGCGAACTGACCGAGAGCTTCCGCTGGAGAGGCAAAGTGAAGAGAGTTTGCAACGAGCAGTGTCTGCTTCTGTTTTACACTCAGCAGAATGTACCAGATATGGGCACACAACTGCAGTCAGAATTAAACCCTCCCGTCAAGCCAACCGCAAATGGTACGGGAAGCTTCCCAACGATCACCAATGTGAAATCCTTGGCAGGGCCTCATATGTCAGGTGACCATTTATGATTCAATTTGTTTGCAAATGTCATCAATGTCTGCAAGGTGTAAAAGGGACTTACAAACATAACATATTAGTCTGAGAGAGAAAATACTGATTTGTCCAAATTTCAACCCCGACCCCAATCCCCACCCCATGGCTGTCAAGAATGATAGCAATGTGGAAATTTTTTTTGGATTCATCCGCGGGACACACTACCACTTGAGATGGGAAACACATCCCGCGAGGAAAAAGTACCGCCAACAAGAAACAGGTTCATAAAAAAAAATGTGTACTCGCCTCATTTTAGAGTTGAAAGTTAGCCTGTGATAAATATAATATTTAATAATAAATTGGTATATTGTTTTTCTTTTCATAGAACGTCAGCAGTGAATTTTGTTAGCCGTCACGCGAATGAATTATTTACACCGTGTTCTGTTTTTTTTTCTTTGGCTTTAGATGCGACTGCTCAAGTAAAGCATATTCCAATGGCTCACAAGCAGACACAGATTACTACCAATACCATATTTGTGAAACCACCACCCCCTCCACCTATGCCTCCACCCCCAGCCCCGAAGCAGGTCAGAAATAAGATGACCCTATGCAAGCCCTACGCTGTCAGCAAAGCCACAACATGTTACATTAAACCAACTGCGGCTGATCAGGGCACCCAGACAGGTGAGTGGTGGTCATCAACTCTTATAGTAACTGCTTATAAATATGGTAAAGCAAAGAGATAAAAGAAAGTAATTAAACTGTTTTGTTTTACTTTTGTATGCCGTAGTTCAAATACACTAAACAGCAATGACAGAAATCATACTTTGGACACCACAACAGCCCACAAGTTGTAATCGAAGACTTGTTATTTTTGAAAGAGTCTTGTTTGTTTTTACTAAGAAATGATAATTGTGTTATTTTATGTACCTTATCGGTAGTGGAAGAGATCACTCAAATAGGCTCACGTTGCATACAGTGTTGTTGTTGTTGTCATGTAACATTTTCTGTAGATTGGTAGTTTTTTTTTCCATTCTTTCTTCAATAATGTAACTGTATAACCCACACATCTTAGAAAGATGACACAACCTGGCAAGAAGTTTGCAAGAAGGTCGCAAGTACAGTCGATTAATTAACAGTACAATTATCAGTACAATTAATCGTTGCTCTCTAGTTTTAGTTTAATTTATCAACTCAACCAGCCCTGATTGTAATGAGAAATCAAGTTTTGTTCCTTGGTAGTTAGTGTTGGTTACGGGCAGACCATGAGAGGAGAGCTTATATGCTAAGTTTAATTTTACACCAAGTTGAGTTGGATTATAATATGATCTCTCGGCTGTTAGAGATTAGCTTTTCAGTGATTTGATGTTTTTGAATTTGTGGTTGAGTTAGGTTTAGTTTATTCGGGTAATATTTGATCCAGTATCTCATCCCAAAATGCTATGCAAAGTGCAGAGATGCATAACTGTATATCAAAGCAGGAACCATAGTATTTGATAATAGACAAATTCAAGAGCTTTCGAAACAAACTTGGAAAACTAAATTATTCCCTGTTAATGAATTACTTTGTTTCACTTCTCGCAGATCTGCAGCCCATCCTCGTGCCCGTTCCCATACCTATTTTCGTTCCCGTGCCTATGCAGATGTATACCAGTCCATTCCCACACCCCGTGGGTATCCCCATACCGATTCCTACGCCCATGTTTGTCCCCGTCGCCTACAATAACTGTGACAGGCTCATGGCATGCATCGACGAGATCAAAAACACCATTCCCTCTGACCCTCTGGAAGCAGACATTCTTATGATGGCGACTGCCATCGCTGGCAAGGAGGAAAGCAAACCGAAACCAGTCGTGACAGAAGCACCACCTCCACCTGAAGGTGAATCACTTACTCGTACGTTGTATGTTTTCCCGATGCCTCAACTGATTTGTCCAGAATTTACTGTGCTGCCTACATGATTGCACAAATTAAAATCATAGGGTGGGAAGTAATTACTGTACTACCTACATGATTGCACAAATTAAAATCATAGTGTGGGAAGTAGTAACAAACACACCTCTACCGTAGCGATGCGTGGTTGACTAAAGTTTCTTCTAAATCATAAAATCTACTTGGTTTCATGTCTTACCTCTTGGTTTACTGAACTTATAATCTGTTTGTAACACTGCACGCCTTCTTTGACCCATCACCACTTGTCATAAATCCCTTTCTCATTCTACCATCCAAAGCGCATATAAGCTCTTTTCTTTTTCGTAATTCCGAATTACATCTGTTTGAATCTTAGGAACCTGTCAGACATCGAAAGTTAATTCTAAACCTTACTTACATGTAGATCTGAATCACAGATTTTAGTCAGATAAAATTTCAAAGTTGTATTAAACTTTGATGATGGTGTAAAGTAGAGACATTCTGAATGTGTAGTGATGTTTGCAGGCATCAATAAGTTCTTCTTTGTACTTTGTGTAGATGATGACGAAGATGATGAAGATGATATCACAGATCTCCTCCCCTTGAAGGATTCTGAAGTCTTGGATATTCCCAACAAGTTTCTGGAGAGTGATTCTGACATCGCTGGCATCTTGGCAGACAGCCTAGAGGCCATAGGTAATAAAATAATAATGCTTTTTTCGTTTATCAAGAACACTAAAGGTTTCTAGATCTGTTTACCTTCCTCAGACCTTGTCAGGTAGTAATCACTGTCTGCTCACATATTGATTGTTTGGATGATCATGTAGAACAGCTAGAAAACATTATAGTGCTTTTAGGGGTTTGAAGATTTTCAAGTCTTTGGTCGTTTAAAGTCTCATTACCTGTTTGCTGATGAATTTCGGAAAACAAACTTCCGAAGTTGATTCAATGTTTCTTATTCTAAATGCACTCTAACCAGGTGGGTTTAATGGAGAAAGGCTGTCGCAATTGAGAGAAAGAAATTTATTTTCTGTTGCCTTTATGGTGCGAACGATTTACTGTCAAATCACTGCCCATGTCAGCAGGTTCAATACGCAAATGTAAACAAAGTAGTCTACATAGTCTGATCATAGATTTTAATGCAGTCCTGTACTTGTACGGTCCACTTTTTACAATTCCACGGATGAGAAGTCAGAAAACACCTGTTTATTCATTGCAATGGAAGGAAATCACAAATGATACTGTTCAAGAGAAGGGACCTAAGACAGGCTAGCCACGAAGTGAAAGTAGTCCTAGGCCTAACAGTCGTAAACAAAACAGAGATTTGATTGGTGCATGATCTGTTGGGCAGGGCTTGCAAATTTTAATTGAAGATTGTAGAATCTACAGAGTCGTGTACAAATCTGGCAAATTTTATTCAGCTCAAAATTTGTAACGACAGATAACTCAATAGAAATAATGAATATCGATAGGAAAATTGCATAGAACAGTGTCATTTTCACTGAGCTTTTAGTGCAGTGAGTTGGAAAGGGCGTAGTTTATATTTGGCAAACAAGTACTGAGACCTTAAAGCTTCGCTAATCTCTTGTCATTTCGTTATTCTTAAGACATATTTCTCTCCAATCAATACGTTACTTTCAACCCCCAGATTCGGTAGACTTATTCCCAGAGGAGAGGGTGACTCGTGCGTCGTCTCGTGTTACGAGGAATTCCTCCCAGAACCCAGACGATGGTGAGGGTTCATCTTCAAGGAGGGTGAGAACCAGAGGCGCAAAGCGTTCCCGTGTGGATGGAGATGACGATGAAGAACCCGCTCAGTCTCCTCCGGGTTCCGGGGGCAAGGAGGACGTGAGACCGGATATCGGACCCGCCGCTTACAACTTCTACCTGCAACAGACGAGCAAAGATGGAGACTCCCAGAACAGCAGATTAAAGTCCGATCTCAGCTTGGCCAGTGTGGACGAACTCCACTACTGCCTCTGCAGGTTTGTAAGGGAAGCCCGCCAACCGGACGGAGAGGTTTACCCGGCGGACACTCTCTTTCTGATCCTCCTCTCCATCCAGAAATATCTCATGACCAAAGAACGGAAGGAGAATATATTTATGGACCCTTACTTCCAGACGTTTGCTAACCTCCTGCACGAGAGGATCGGGGAGCACAGCATCATCGCGGACCCGATGGTGGGGATAGAACCCGGGGCCACCTGCCTGGATGAGGAGTTTCTGTGGGACTCGAAACAACTCGGGGCTCACTCTCCGTCGGTCCTCCTCAGCACGATACTCTACTACTGCACCAAGGAGCTGATGCTGAAGACAGTGGCCATGCACCAGGTGCTGGCATTTTCCAGGGTGCAGAGATTGGTCAGGAAGGATTCACGAGGGAAAAGGGAAGCTTATATCAGATTCCTCCCTTCAGAGGAACAGAAGCAGAAAGGTAAGAAATCACACCCTGGACCGGTTGAGAGGGGGCCAAACCTTGGGCCCTGCAGCCGGCCTCCTGATCCTCAACATAAACAAGAGCCCAATGGGCACTATGGTTCCTTGCTTAAAGGAAAAAAAAAAATTTGTATATTGTATCACCTAATATTATACTTCAGTTGATACAATATGACACTATCTCGTATGAATATGCACAGATCAATTTCACACATGGTCACCATATCAATCATTCCAGTAGTAAAGTAAATGCAATTACAAGAGCCCAATGGTACTATCCAAAATTGGGTCCAGAAAAACCCTCAAATTTGGGCCAAAAAAAGTCCAAACAAAATATTTCAAACAAAATATTTGGCTCCACAAATTCGGACAAAAAAAAATGTGTTCTAAAATGCATGAGGTGGACATAAAATTTGGGCCCTCACAAATAAAAGTCCGGACGCATTTTTGGGTTCAGACGGTCCCAAAAACTGTAGGCCTACATGTACCAGCTATTAACCACCAACTGTAGCCTATACCAAGTTTGGCTACAATCCTACTTAAGGTTGCAGAATTATTGCAATGTCAAGATTTTTAATATATTCATAAGGTCCGCACCATACATGATAGGACACACCTTCTCATTATAATGCATGTACACAACAAGTATGACAAATATCCATCACTCCGTTGTTGAGTTATCGCAGACCCAAGCAAGTGTCACAGACGCACACACATGACAACCTGACCGCATAGGTTCCTAGCTTCCAGCAAGGAACCAGAAAGAGCACACACAGAACATTCTGTCACTTTGTCAAGATAAGTCTAGTTTCTTTCTGAATATGCTTCATTCTTTCATTTTCTCCTAGAAACCGAAGGTAAAGGCAAGAAACGTCCACTAGACATCGACTATTCCCTGGAGTTGCGTGTCAACACCAAACAACCGCTTCGCTGTCCAGTCAAGCTGTACGAGTTTTACATTAGCAAGTGGTGAGTCCTTTCAAATATTCTCATCTTGTTGAAATAGTGTCTCCTGGTGGTGATGCAAGTTGTAAATCTGAATAACCTGTGGTCAATTAAGAATCAGTAACACGTCATATCATGCATTCATATCATATTTTCACTTCCTCGATGATTGGGGCATTCAATCTCCTATCGAGTGCTACTACTGACAACAACACACTATTGACAATTACATTTTTCAAGTTCTATGCTCTGCTATTCAGCAGCTCACAATCGAGGAAGTACATTCTACTAATATTGATTTACATCTCTCCGCCCTTGCCTTTCAGCCCCGAGAGTGTGAAGACAAGCCGGAATATCTTCTATCTGGTGCCGGAGAGAGCTTGCGTCCCAGACAGCCCTCTGTGGTACTCTGATAAAGCCGTGCCGGATAAGATGGTAGAGAGGTTCCTCTGGCGGCATTTAATCGTCAAGGACATACACGAACATTGGGAGATGCTGAAACATAAGAACGAGGAGGGCGAATCGTCAGGGGACGACTTTTAAGATGATTATTATATCCAAGGATGTGTTAACGATGATATTATTTAGTGTGATTTCGCCACTGGAGATTCAGAAGCAGAGTGTGGTATCAGGCGCGTAGCCAAGGGGGGGAGGGTGAAGGGGGCAGCCGTCCCCCCCTTGAGCATATAATTTATGTATGTTTTTATGATATCGCTAGTAATTTCAAAGAGAAAATGCTAAGATGCAACTTACAAGGCCTGGGAAGTGCCATTTCCAGCGATCTGGGAGGCATTTTCAGCCAAAATTTTCTTGTACGCTTCCCGCCAACCATGGTGGGGCTACGCTTAGATAGTTTGCAATGACGTATCTACAGCTCTGAAAGTTTGCCTACATTTTCGCCCCTCCCTTGGCAACTTCCTCGCTAAGTGCCTGTGTGGTATAGTTATATCTTTTGGTGGAGATGAAAAATGCGGCTTGTTTGTTCAAAGTAAACGCTTGTTGCAGAGAATGCAGAAACTATTGTTAAAAGTGCTCTTGTTTATTCTCACTAAGTAAATTTAGCTGTAGAAATCATGCGGTAAATATAACTCATCAACATCAGCGCTGTTTTTTCTTTTCTATATTTCCTTTTTTTTTTTTTTTTACTTTTATATTTCAAGTGTTATAAATGTCAACTGTTCAGATTAATAATTCAGTATAGCATTACAAAACTAAAAGAATTTGTCTTCTTGCTTTTCATTTATTCAAAACTGTTTTTTAGTATATGAAATGATTTCTACCCTCTTTAACAAAATAGAAGGCTCTTAGGGTATTGTCTTACCTACCATAGCACATTACCCATTGTGCAACTTTACCAAAAGCAACACAAAAGTGAACGAGGTAAGCTACGCCCCATTTATTTAAAAGTGGAGGTTGTGACTACTTAGCGCCGCCAACAAATTTGGAAGTAAAAATTGGAATAATCTTTAACATGACTTCAAAAATTTGCAAAATAGAACACCATTTTGCAACTAGGTGCCCTTAATCTCCTGTAAGCCCCGCACCCCAAGCCCCACAACATCGGCTGTTGAAAGGTCGCCGAGATGATGAATGTGAATATGGGGTCACCAAGCAGAAAAGTTTGCATAACGAGGGCAACGACTTGATGATATAATAAACAGTTAACAATACAAACTGACCATTTCAACTTTTTTTATTAGCTTTGACATACTTTTATTAAGTCCCACAACCATCTGTCATATCTGAGAATCACTGCCTTGGTGGCATTTTCAGCCTGTACCTTCTTCTGTTTAAGATGTCCTCTCTCACTAACACGTCTCTGATACTACATCCCGGTACACCCGTCAATTTTGAAATGATCTTGGTGAACAAAGCTGCTAGTTTTGCTACTAGTTTTAACAACCAGTTTACATCAACACAAATTGCAGAGACTACATATATATCAATCGCTCTCTGCCTCGGAATCTACGTAAGAGACTTCTTCCTCGGTTAATTCCAGTCCAAGTTCTTTCTTCAATTGAATAATTTCTTTCATCTGTCTATTCTTCCTTTCCGTTAAGAATTCGCCAAGAGCTTTGAGCCGCTGCTCCCTGGCCTTCCGACGAACTACAAGTTTTTCTAGATATCTCCTGGTATGAAACCTGATGGCCTGAGGCGGGGGAGGTAACGTGAATGTGATACCCAGTTCTGTTAAAAGTCTCTCAAATCTTTCAAAGTCTGTCTGTCTCAGCTGCTTCAAGAACTTCCTCCTTCTTCCGATTAGTCCCAGCAACTTTTCTTTCGCTAACAGATCCTGAGAAGAGAAATGAGAAGAAAGACCATTTTTCAAGAGTGATGCATTAACTTCAAAGCAGAATAATATGATCTTAAAAATTAAGAGACAAAAAAGAAAAAAATTTAAAGAGCTGTAGGGTAACGTTGACAGATATAAGATTCGCACATTTGTTTTTTGGAATATATTTCTTTCATGGTTGCCTAATGGTAACAAGGTGTCATTGATGTCACATCTTTGGAATATTTCGGCAGTTTTCATACATATTACTTCTTCAATAAGGTATAAACACTTAGCCTAGGCAGACAATACTCTCTCAGCATATGAACAAAGGCCAAACCAAGATAGTTTTAAGTTAATCAAGGTCATCAACACTCATGGGTAACCTTACATTTTGATACATGAACCCGTCTTTATCTTGGCCACACTGGAACCTTTCCATTGCTAAACTGTCTTTCACACCTTGCAATTCCCTTTCAGCAATAGCAGAGCTCCCAACTGACCCGCATTTCGCGGGTCGGACCCGCATTCTAACACCCTGACCCGCGCAAGCATCCGAAAAACCCGCATTGTAATTGTCAAGTATACATAAAAAAAAATTGCATCAAATTTTTATTTAGAAACCATCATTTCTTTAGCATTTAGCATAATAGAGTATAAAACCTCCTTTACAGCATCATTTGAACCTCAAATTAGCCTATATTTCTTTTCATTGGGGCGAGCAGCGAACATTTTTATGCCACCGGAAAGAATGAATGATCACCTACTATTCAATTTATTGATGTTACACACAAAAAAATGCATATTTCTCAGAAAATTTTGGGTGACAAAAGCCTTTCTAAGTGCCACCATTTTACATGTAGGCATCACCAGGATTCCCAAAAAAATCAAATCTTATACCCCTCCCCCAGGACGGCGATTCGTGGCATGGACCAGCATTTGCCTTCTCAAGAGTTGGGAGCTATGCAATAGTCAAAATGGTTTAATATACATTTTCATATATTTGAGGATTTCTTGGAAACTGATTGGAAGCCTGACTTTCTTTGTGGGGCAAAGTGAAATTTTAACAGTCAAGCTCCCTCTGGTAAGGAGAGTTGCATGATAAAAAAACAGGGGCGGGATTTGAGTTGTGAAAGTGGGGGGGCAAACCTGCCAGCAAGACTATCTAAGCGGAGCGCCACCATCGGTTGGCGCGGAGCGTACAAGAAATTTTTTGGCTTTACAAACCCTCTAGATGGCCGGAAACGGCACTTCCC
>KN884176.1:53692-66442 GCA_000934455.1 Apostichopus parvimensis
AAGAACAAGACAGACAGTCGGTCAAGTCTCAAGCTTGATGGGACTCTATCTAGCATACTAGCCATGAAGTCACAGTACCCAGAGTCCACTGTTCCCTGTTTCAAATGGAAGCCTACTAAAGAAACCCTGTAGAAAGCGAAGTGAGCTGCTGTAAACTACAACAAGAAACACTGATTGGATGATTCTCTCATTGTATTGCATAAGTAGACTTACTGATTTAGGAGTATTTATATCATTTCAGTTGAAAATTACCAACCTCCCGATTTTCCCCTTGTTCTCCCTATTTTTTGGCTATGAAAAATGTTATTCTCTCTATTTTGGGGTCAAACAGGTTGACAGGTCTGTATTTATCAACTGAATTGAAAGGAGAGCTACAGCCTGGTTTCTTTACCATGGATAGTACACTATCATTAGTCCTAACCTACCCTTAGTATGCTATGAAAAATGCAACAAGTATGCAAGCATATCCGAGTAGGTATAGGTCCTAGAAAGTAGAACTAGAAGTTAGGCCTAGGCTAAAACAGTTACATCACTGCACATTCAGCTCACCTATTTTACCACGACTACGTGGAGCAGAATCCTTTACAGCATATCCACGTTGATCTTGACTTGGTAATCTGTATACTCCTAATGTATGAGGCATCCATGCACGTACTAATGCGCGGTAGCCTCTGCTGGCGTTTCTGCAACCGCCAGGGATTTGGTATTTTACTGCGATAACACTAGGCCTGTGTTGAACTGTTAGGTTCTGTAGTATTGTTGATATAGGCTTCACGTTTGGGCTACTTCGAATTTGAAATATAGGTGGCTGCCACTTTCCAAGGGTCCACATCAAGCCCCTAGCGCCGTTTTGATAGAGGAACACATGTATTCTTCCTAGAACCATTTTACTTTATGAGCGTTTTATTTTTATAGCAGTCAAATATCCAATGATGATATAAATTCATCAGTCGGGAAATTCAGAATGGCGAATACAGGACTAGGGAGAATGTAAATAAAAACAAACCCTATCCTACTTGAAGTATGCTTTTTGGTTTCGATAATAATCGTAAACTATGTAGTCATGCATGTGGATGAGTGTATATGCGAGTGTGTGTGTGACGCCTTGCTTGTAAACACGATATCTCAAAAAGGAAAGTTTGGATCAATTTCGTATTTCGTGTGAAGGAGTATCACACTTAAGCCGAAGGAGCCTATTGCTTTTTGTTGATGTCAAAGTTCATTTAGGGTCACTAGGGTCAAACGCTGAAACCCCTTCGACATGATATCGAACGATGGGAATCGTTCGATACTTCTCATACTTGGTGTGTGGATGCATCACATTGAGTACAAGACCCCTATTGTTTTTGGTGGAGGAGTGTATCGCCACGTACAGTAGACTGACCTGTGTTTACCATAGTGTAATTGTACATCAAAATAGTGGTTCGGGCCATTTATATGTAACAAATATTTCTGGTTAACAAGCAGAAGTCTAGTGCAATGAAGTCATCGAAACCTCAATTGGCGCTGTCTGACGACACTAAACATATGATAGGCCTTTAGATCAATTAGAGTGAAAAAAACAATAGTATGTTCAGAGGTAATGACAGTATCGAAATTATTAAAGGAGAGTTCTTCGTTTTACGTTTCATTCATGTACAAGCTTTCTTTTTCACTGAAGCGCTTTGATATAATATACCGTCATGGAAGTTCCAAAAATCGTGCAACTAAAAACCGTGTGTACGGAAAATTTGTAATTTTTCATTAAACTCATGCGATTTAAATCTTTGCGAGAGAGCACTTCTCAGTGGCGTGAGCTAAGAAGGGGACAGGGTGGGGAAGGGGAACGTGGCCACCTTTCCAGGGAGGACCCAGACCCCAGCTTCATTCGCCTATCGCCCTTCCATAGAAGTTCAGCCACTATATAAGTCAGTGGTCGAAATTGTTTCATGCTCCTTCCCCTCCTCCCCACCCCACACACCTTTGAAACCCTGTACACCCCCCCCCCCCCCCCCCCCCCTGGCTACGTCCCTGTCAGGGGACAAATTGGGAAAACCTTGTAAACTCGATATCTCAATTAGAAGGGAAGTTTGGATCAAGCTCGTATTTCGTGTGAAGGAGTATCACACTGAAGTAGGAGAAGCCTATTGTTTTTTGTTCAGGTCAAAGTTCATTTAGGGTCACTAGGTTCAAATTGTGAAACCTTGTAAACACGATATCTCAAAAAGGGAATCTTAGACCAATCTAATATTTAGTATGTAGTTGTGACACGTTAAGTGCAAGAAGCCTATTGTATTTTGTGGAGGTGAAAGGCCATTTGGAGTCACCAGACATGATATCGAACGATGGGAATCGTGGATACTTACTTGGTGTGTGGATGCATCACAATGAGTACAAGACCCCTATTGTTTTTGGTGGAGGTGTGGACCCGACGTACAGAAGACTGACCTGTGTTAACCATAGTGTAATTGTACATCAAAATAGTGGTTCGGGCGATTTATATCGTAACAACTATTTCTGGTAAACAAGCAGAATTCTAGTGCAATGAAGTCATCGAAACCTTAATGCGTTTTAGTTAGTCTTGGCGCTGTCTGACGACACTGAACATATGCCAGGCCTTTAGATCGATTAAAGTGAATACAACAATAGTATGTTCAGAGGTAATGACAGTATCGAAATTATTAAAAGAGAATTCTTCGTTTTACGTTTCAATCATGTACAAGGTTTCTTTTTCACTGAAGCGCTTTGATAGAATATACCGTCATGGTAATTCCAAAATTCGTGCAACTAAAATCCGTGTATACTGAAAATATTTTCATTAATTTCATGCGATTTAAATCTTTGCGAGAGAGCACTTCCCAATGGCGTGAGCTAAGAAGGGGACAGGGTGAGGAAGGGGAACGTGGCCACCTTTCCAGGGAGGACCCAGACCCCAGCTTCATTCGCCTATCGCCCCTATATAAGTCAGGGGTCGAAATTGTTTGATGCCCCTTCCTCCTCCTCCTCCCCCACCCCACACACGCACACCTTTGAAACCCTGTGCACCCCACGGGTCCCCCACGTTATTATGATAAGTGCTCATGGATACAACTAAGTCTACCATATGGATGTACTATGATAACGCATCGAGCATCGAGATGTTTTTAATGTTTTTTGCGCTTTATAAGAACTGTATTATTATTATTTTACTAGTTGTGCTACCGACAAAAATACGCTTTTAAATGGGTGTTGGCGGGGTGTGCGCAGTAATACATAGATAAATGATTATATGCAATAATGTCTGTCGAAGTTAAATCTGATAAAGTTTTTATTGCCAACAGGATTCTTTACTAAGATTCCTCACGGCCAGCAACCCGTCAAGGCTTCCTTACTTCATCAAAGAATCGACGTATGAACATTGAACTTAGCAACCCCTTGCATCAGACCCGTTTCCGTTTTTTGTTACGTCAACTTCAAATAAAATAAAACTGTTAGCAAACATGCTTATCCACTAGACAACCTGTGTAAGAGAATGTGTAAAAGTAAGTTGGCCTGACGTTTCGATCCTAGCAGGATCTTCTTCAGAGGCTAAATGACAAGTAACAGTAACAGAAGGTACAAAAACACGCACAGAATACAGACAGATTAATGAGCATGGTGACACAAAGATCGAGATAGATGTACAAGGGGATTAGTAGACAAGGGATGGAGAGAAGAAAGAAAGAAACCAACAGGGGAAGAGAAGAGGTAGGAGGGACAAAGAGATGATTAAGGGAAGGGGTAGAGAATAAACAAGAGAAGGACAAAGACAGAAAAGTGTGGAGAAAAAAGGGTGAAGAGAGCTTGAGAAGAGGAGTGATAGGGGGGGGGGGCAACCGGGATGGAGGGGGGGGGGGTCAGAAGAAATATTAGTCATGTCCTTCCTGAATGTTGAGCCAATGAGGTTGAATGGTGCGAAGGCGTTGCATCCACAGTGAACTTAATCAGCTTTTTTTCTTCTTATTTCTTTTCTTTCAGCTCCCTGTGTAGAATGGCCGGTCATACCGTATGGAAGTCACACCGTGTTTGGTCGTAAAGGATTCGTTGAATTATAACTACTTCAGGTTAGGGGATGAGGCGAAACATATAAGCCTCTTGACTTAAAGTTTCATTCCCTTTCTATTAAATGTCTATTCGATTACATACTGAAAGTGACAAATTCAAAGGTGAATCACACGCAGTGCCGTGTACAAGGAGTGAGGTGGGGGAAGGGGTAACCTCAAAATAGGGGTAACCTCAAAATAGGGGTAACCTCAAAATAGCTTCAATAGTATATATTGGCATAGCTTTGCTTTGAGACCTTATAATATATTACATCATTTATAGTCTGAAAATGACTCAGTATGACCATTTAACGTCATCTAAAGTTTGACGTTTTGCTCGGAGAGAAACCCAACAACCCTCCCCATATAAATGGGAGTCATCTTCAACAACCACAGGGCCACACCCGGCCCTTCCTTCAGTCGTCTCTGACCCTTCCTTGTTAATGGTTCATTACCCTATACCAGAGCGGGAACTTAGACGACCCCCACACATACACGCTTAATCCTGGCCTGTCACGTACTGATCTCTGCAGGCGCTCCCTACTATGTGTTAAATTCGTGTCATAGATTTAATAATATATTTTAATATATTATAGATAAAACATGCAAGCCATCTTTTAACATATAGGATACTATTATCCGACAAAGACTAAAGCAACTTCCAATACATATATTTCAAGAATATGAACTTTGGTATGGTTGTTCAGTAACGAAGTACGCCGATTGAAAAAGTAATATAAATAAAACCACGATGATGTAACATGAGCAGTGTTCTTCATGAATCTGACGTAATGTATAGTGAGGATGTACATGTTTACAAGGGTTACACGATTTGACCTCTAATGACACTAAATGACCTTTGACCTCCACCAAAAACAATAGGCTTCTTTAACTCAATGTGGTACTTCGACACACTAAACAAGTGGTCGGCCCAAGCTTCCAGTATTGAGATATCGTGATTACAAGGTTTTAATTTGACCCCTGGTGACCCCAAAAGACCTTTGCCCTCCACCAGAAACAATAGACTGTTTTTACTCAATGTAGTACTTCTACACACTGAATATAAAGTCTGCCCATGCTTCCCATCTTGAGATATCGTGTTTACAAGGTTTTCACAATTTTACCCCTGGTGACCCCAAATGACCTTTGACCTCCATGAAAATCAATAGACTTCTTGTACTTAATGTGATACTTCTACACAGCAAATATGAAATAGGTCTAACCATCCCTTCTTGAGATATCGTGTTTACAAGGTTTTCACAATTTTACCCCAAGTGACCCCAAATGACCTTTGACCTACATGAAAAACAATAGACTTCTTGTACCTAATGTGATACTTATACACAACAAATATGAAATAGGTCTCACCTTCCCTTCTTGAGTTATCGTGTTTATACTGTTTTCACAATTCGACCCTGGTGACCTTTGACCCCCGCCAAAAACAATAGGCTTCTTGTACCCAATGTGGTACTTCTACACACCAAATATGAAATTAGTCTGACATTCCCTTCCTGAAATATCGTGTTTACCAGCTGGGCGTCACAAACGCACTCAGACAAACGCACATACATACACACATACGTCATCATGAATGCAAAGGTTACGATTAACATCGAAACCAATAAAAAGGACAAGTAATGATAAATCCAATTTGCGGTTCTTCAGGTCCTCAAGGCCGGCCGGGAAGGGTTAAAGTAATTGAGTTTAGATTTCTGTATCATTAATACCATTTAAGTGGATAATGGATGAGGTCTGCATATTGGTAAAGCTATAAAGGCATATAAAATAATCATCGTTATAATATCGGAAACGATAGTTTTGATGTATACATATACAACCATCTGCGCATTTAACACATTCCACGAATAAGACTTTGGCAATCGGACAATGTTTGTTTTATGTCTGCGACCCTGGTGAAAACTAAATATAACCCCGAAATAATAATCAAACCCCAAATTGCAAAAGTTGAAAAGCAGATCTTTCTCCAAGGTTAATAAATATTTTATCGTTGGTATTTATTATTTACAAACGATTTTGTCTATCCAATATCAGCTAAACAAATTCATTTTTTTCTTCATTTTTTACTCTAAATTCTGTGTCAGAATGTCGTAGCAGATCCATTGATGTCAATCCACTAGACATGACGTCATGCGCAGGCACCTTTCGTAACCGGAAGGGGGTTCAATCTGGTGCGGGGGAGGGGGACCAGTGGTATAAACTTCGAGAGGCAGCGAAAAAGGCACACTTTTAATTACTTTTAATAATTTTTCAACAAAGAGGGACTTTTAAATAACAAAAGGGCACTTTATGATTTCAGAAATAAAAAAAAGGGTTACTTTTCAATAACAGAAAGAAACTTCAAACAGAAAAAAAGGGCACTCGCAATGGGGGAGTTGTAAGTGCGTTTCCACCGCCTCTATGTGAGGGCGTTGTGGTCAAGTGGTTATAGCAGTGGACTCAGTGGATCATTGCGTTGTTTCCTTGGGCAAGGCGCTTTATCTCCATTGCCTATCTTCAACCAGGTGTATAAATGGGGACTTGCGAGGTCACTTGTAAATATAGTTGCGTGCGCCGGTTTATGGCTGCACCCTATGGAAAGGCCCCCGGGGGACACGTGATTGTGGTGCACTGTGGTGCCCCAGGAGAGATCGATTGAATTGTGCACACTTTGGTGTGTAGGTGTGACAAGTTACCAATGACCAGGGTTAAGTTGTAAAGTCGTGTGAGAGGGCCTTGGCCCTGAACAAGACTGTAAACCTAATATAAATAAATATGTTTGTAATTTTGGTAAGGAATAATCACCAAACAGAGACTTTATACGTGGAACTCATCTAACCTATATGTATGATGCAGAAAGAAATTGGAGCCACAGCCGGGAAGTTCTTTGCATGTATAAATAGATTCAGTGACAGAACCCTAGCGTATACCGTAACAATGTACTAGAGAGGTAGCAGGAACAATATAATGTGACATAAACACCTAATTAGCACAGAAATTCTTTCCGCTAAGGACTATCAAATGATTCGTTATTGAAGTTATAACATGACCAGGACGGTTATTCTCACGGTAGTTGGTAATGGTACACGTGAACAGTGTATAGGGTATGCGGTGACAAAATATAGAGGCTCTTGTGTTCTATGTGATGTTGATATGACGAACCGAATACGACCTCTGCTATATGAAAGTGTGGTAGGCTAGACTGATAGGTCGAGGTGTTTATGTTTGTCCTGAAGAAGACCTATACATATCAAACATCTGTTATGACATGAATAATTCAACAAACTAACAAAACAGTTTCCACGGTTTCTCGTCAAAATTATTTGCACAGAGTTTTAGTTAAAACGCCAAATCAATCATTTGTTCGTACTAATTCTAGTCATTGTTGCTTGAATGTAAACTATTGTTTCTTCTCCAGATAAGCCAGTCCTGGACCGCAGAAGTAAACTCCAGTAGTACGTTGTATGTAATGTCACCATACATGCATGGTATAGCTGTTCTGGAAAGCTTTACTTTCCTATATTATAACATAAAACGACACGTCGTTTGATTTGTCTTACTTGAAACCATTTCCTTTGATCGATTCGGAATGTTCAATTGCCAATGTTCTCTGCATACATGTATAGGCCTATAATGTCACTGAATTTGCAACTTTTTGTAAGAATATTATCTTCCTCAGAAGATAATTAATTTTTCCATTATGAAGGAATACAAATACATTTTCAGCTCAATTACCATGATGGCATCATCAAATGATTAAAAAAAACCTTCATCAAATTTAAAAAATATGTATTTCCACGAAACAATATGCTATAAGGATGTAGTTTTCGAAACTTTTTTCAGCAATTTTACTAAGCAATCAATTCCAGCTACCGGCCAGAAATTCCCTTTCAAGCTTGCTTTGAATGGGCTATTGACGGCCCTCCGTCGATACAGCGATGTTCTTTGCATTGCAAGTGCATATGTATGGTAGCGGGGAAAGCTCCTTTTAGATATTGCCTGGGTAACCTTGCAAGCGGATAATCGATGAATAATCAGGAAACAAACTAAGCTTTACAATCTTCCCCTTTTCCTCCTCTATTCTTTGTTCAAATGTATTTTTGCCGACTTGTTACTTATAGATAGACTACTCCTTGACCTCTTGATGTATAAAAGCATTACTACTTTATCAATGATCCTAACATGATTACGAAAACATGGACGGCGATGGAACAATGTCCTTCACGACGACACATTTTCTCATTGGCAATGTTGTTTTGATTCTCTATGGACCAATGACTTCAAGTCATTAGCGGGAGAGCTAAAACATTTTTTTGTTGGAATAATCATTTTCACATGCATGGTTGTACGCCTATACTCTGCATGGCCATTGATAATAGCTATAGTAGAGGAAACAATGTAAAATCAAAATACGGTCACCTGATTGTAATGTAAGTACCAGATCTATAGTGATTCTGTACACTCATATGCTATCAGTCATGTGTACTCGTGCTCAGCCTCTTAGAATTGTACGCCTATACTCTGTATGGCCATTGATAATAACTATAGTAAAGCAAACAATGTAAAATCAAAATACAGTCACCTCATTGTAATGTAAGTAGGCCTACCAGATCTGCGGTGAGTCTGTACAATTATACTACCATAGTTACGTATACTCGTGCTCAGCCTCTTAGAATTGTACGCATATACTCTGCATGGCCATTGATAATAGCTATAGTAAAGGAAATAATGTAAAATTGCGTAATCAAACTCTCCTGCGTAAAGCCTTGTATTATTCATACGAGCTCATACCAAAGGTAAATTCTACGTGTACTACCAACTCATTAAATTTTAAATGTACTACAACTCCAGTCAATACTTTATTAATGTCAATGTTTAGTTCCATTCTTGGTGAGATCAGGAAGTTGTTATGGAGTTCCATAAGAACTCCCTGGCGAGATACATGTCAAATGCCTGTATTACAACTTGCTGTTCTATACGTTCTCAATGATGTAATGTATACATCTCATGACGTAATTTGATCTGGGAGTTGCAGATCGAGTCAAATGTTTCCCGGGGAAAGGAGTTTTTATGGAACTTCCTGGTTAACCGTTGTCATCAAATCATACAACATATAGTAAAGGCATAACAGACATAGATCTGGCATGGTCAAACAGGAGACATACACGTTAAAAAGTAAAACTAATGTTCCAAGTAGCCTTGCTTGGATTTTGTAGATTATATAGCTTGTAGAGTTTATATGACTTTTGCACAGTCATATTGCTTTTCTTTCAGTTTCGTTCATATTAGGTCGGTTGGTGTGGACGGCTAATGAAAATGAAGTAAGATTCCATTAAGTTTAAATAAGGATGAAAATGGCTTCTTCATTAAAGTTTGGAAATGCTAGGTCCTTCGAAGATCTACTTTCTTTCACAGAACGGATCTTTTCTTCTTGTACGGATGAACATCATCTACCGGTGCACCTTTCTTATACGTCCAGCGAATATATTTATCAGCAGTTCTATCTTTCCAAAATAAAATTTGTTCCCATATGTTTCTCATAGAATCGTCTCGTACAAACTGATGTATTCTAAAGTTTCTATGCATAGGATTTTCTGACCTATAATGAACTAGTCTCATTTCAGCCGTTGGGTTAAGCGTCACGGTATCTCCTCCAATTTTGACACCGTGTATTTTGAAATAATGGACTCTTTGAGGTAGCACCAAGCACTTATCTCTTCCCCTGTTTTCTTCCGTTGGATCCGGCGACCGCCAAGGGTTTCTTTCAATCACCGTCCCAGAGTACAAAATATCTTTGCTGACGTTGCTAGGTATCTTTGAGAAAAACCAATTTCTGACTCTTAATGTTGCAACTGATTCTGGTATGTCACCAAAGTTATGAATGAAGTCAATGATTCGTGGACTTTTCGGATCCATAGGTTGCATAAATTCATCAACGTCCACTTTAATGACCCATTTGGTGTCATGGCGGTGTCTCCATAAACAGTCATTTTCGTGCGCAATTTGTACTTCAAGGTAGGTCTTTGAGGGTGTGTACTGGTGGGCCCACGGTACGACAGTTACATAACCAATACGTATAAAAGGGCGCAGTACTTTTACCAGTGACGTCTCGGGCGAGTTGTCATATATATACACATGATCAACACCCATGTAACGGTAATATAAGAGCCAAACACGGAAGAATTCATCCATACCTTTCGCCATGGTACATAGCGACAAAAACCTGTGATTGGTTGTGTCATGAACTCCTGTGTTACATGCTGGAATGTTTCTGTATGCGTATCTTGGTTCGGAAACGCGTCTCAAAGTTATTTTATGAGGGTGTTTATCGCTTCCGATGTTATCTGATTTCATATACCTCATGTAAGACGCGGTCACGGGACACGTGATCACTATAACGTATTGAGGTTGTCCACCAAAACTTCTAGTGTCATTCAAAATGGCGTCAGATGCTGAAACACTTCCATCAGAAAATTCACAGTAGAATGTCTCGCGTTCCCATGTGTCTACTAAAAATGTTATGCCTGTGAAAACAACTTCTTTTGAGACGACATCAACGAACGCGGAATGAATTGTCGGCATGCCCGTGCACGTGAGACGGTCCCGTAGGTAACAACCGCTTCCGAGAGGAGGGCTGGAGGTTTCGTAAGCCACGTCGCACCAGACACCTGTCATTCCGAGCGCAATCTTGGTACCTCTGAAATATCCCCACAGAACATCCGACGAAGACTTATGTAACTCGAGGTTGGCAGAACTCCTTGATTTGGATTTATCTTTTGTGTTTACTTGGCCGGCAACAAAGATGGACGTTATAGTAACGTACAGTCCGAGTAGAGTTAACACGACTAAAACAATGGTCCGAAAACGACACTGGATTTGATTGTTACCAGCCTTAAGCGATATCATCGTGACGTCATAGAATCACGTGATCAAACACTGTCATGCGTATCCCTAGAAGAAAATTAACATATTACCACGTGGCATTCTTTTATAACATTAGGGAAATTGACTGTTTATACCATTGCGGCTTTCGTTTTCCGACGAACGGCTTGATCATCACCTCGTTGATAGTTGAAAGAGACTTCAATGGGAGGAACCTTCAAAAACATGCTAATTTGGCTGACATCATGTTTTATTCATTTGAAGACCAGTTTCAGCTGTGAACATCCATATGAATCAGCGCTTATAGCAAACGTCATACTCATGATCCATCAATCCCAAAAATGTAAGATAATTATCAATAGCTCGCGGACTTAAAAAGTTAAACTCGAGGCAGTATTATAACCGGTGGCATAAACTTGTGATGGAATTCTGGCCACGTCTCTATTATCGTGCACCGTACCTGCGTAAAAGAAGACAAATAAGTGTTTATTGTTACGATGGTATTCATGTTTATCATTTACTAAAATGTACTTTATTCGGAAATTGAGTAAACAGTGTTTTACGTTAAAACACTTCAGTTGATATCTGAACGGTAGAACAGGATACAGCAATATATACGTTCGGACGAAAAACACATAAAACGTGTGTTGTTTCCTCTCTCGCTTGCCGAGTGTTTTTTTATGTAGTTTATATAGTGTTTGTTCCTGTTGTATGCATTGACCAAGATGAAACAACACTCAGACCATGCACATGTAAGTAAAGTTGTGCCACCTGCTACAAGTTCCACTATATGTTTGTGTTGCACGAACGTGGCATTATTCAGGATATTGTGCAATCCGCACAATATCCAAAGATTAAAAAATAAGTCAATACTTACGGTAACATGCAAATGGGATCGGTTTTCTTAATAACTCTGCTTTACATGTGCATTTTCATTAAATTAGTAA
This sequence comes from Apostichopus parvimensis, assembly GCA_000934455.1. Lineage (NCBI taxonomy): Eukaryota > Metazoa > Echinodermata > Holothuroidea > Aspidochirotida > Stichopodidae > Apostichopus > Apostichopus parvimensis. The sequence continues at coordinate 65,559 of KN884176.1, forward strand.
TCGAGGACTCAGTTTCCCTTGAAACACAAAATGTGCGCTATATTATAAATGTTATCAACGGTCGGGAACCATGGATGATACCTCGAGCCATTAGATATCTATCAGCCCGCAGAGAATGAGTAAGTTTCATAACAACTTACAAGATGAATAAAGATATGCTATATGTCTTACAACCCGTGTGATTACCGTCACCCCGGAATGTGCTACCCTCCCACCCCCCCCCCCCCCCCAACAAGAAAAAATAGTTGAATATTGATTCCCGCTCATGTGTGTTAGCCAGTTGTATCCTGTTCGTGGCTCAAGTAGGAGCTCCTTCGGACAGGGATTGTGATTCAAAAGACTGGGGTAGTCAAAACATGAACGATTTAACACCAAGCTGAGGTCACGCTCATGACCACGCTATAGTCTATATTGAAGCATATATACTTGTGTACAAGAGCTAGCAGACGGCGCTCTTATAGGGTCCTGCTATTGGAAGTTCGAATCATCGTCAGAAACAATCAAACTACAATAACTGGCGACATCGGTTGCAATATTGGACGCATTTCTGTGGTGTTTGAGTTAATTATTCTTCCTTCATTACATCTGCAGGACTTTGTCTTTGAAATCGGAAATATACCTTGGATATTGGACGTCGATAACGGAAATGCACTGTAGAAAATTTTACCAGTTGAAAGTGTTCTTTTTGGATGATTTAGATTTGCGCCGTTGTTGTTTTTGTATCACGATACAAAACCATGATTGCCTTTTGACCGTTATTCATTCATTTATTCATTTATTTATTTATTTATTCATTCATTCATTCATTCATTCATTCATTCATTCATTCATTCATTCATTCATTCATTCATTCATTCATTCATTCATTCATTCATTCATTCATT
>KN884176.1:79633-89780 GCA_000934455.1 Apostichopus parvimensis
TTAATTCCTCTGTCCCTTCATATACATTGTGATCCAGCATGTTTTAATCTTTCTGTTTATCATTATGATGATCGAGACAGCTCTCTGCGGCTAACGGCTAATCGCTTCACTAAAGCGTAGTCGGAAAAACTCCATACCATTCAGACAGTGTCCTTTCGTATGGCTCCAGCGTGCACTTTGTGACCGTCCACGATTTATTTGAACTATTTCTGTATTCATGGTCAACACATCAGCGGTGCCTCTAGCTCTTACATCATTATGCAATGTACTTAAAAAATTGCGTAATTGCTGATGCAAATAATTGGACCCGACAATCCCCAATCCCGCTCCAACCATGGAGGTAAAACAGACCTCTATGATCCAACCAACGCATGTCATGACATAATACTTTCAAACCTTCTTCACGCCTGTATTGAGTACAAAAAAAGAGAACTTTGCGTACTTCTGATAATTTGGTCAAGTTACACTCTCCGCCTTGGGATTCCATTATTCATGATGTGTCGCTTTTGATTTCGTGAAACTAATACACATGCACTTGCATATTGAAACGATTGATCGAGCAAGCCAGAATTGTAGCCTGAAGCACTTTTGCAAGCGAATATTTTAGATTTTACTAATTTTCGGCCAAAGAGTGCGACAAAAAAATAAGTGGTTAATAACTCGAAGAAAGCGTCATAAAATTAAAGGTTCATTTACCAACTTCGATATTTTCTAAGCCCTAAAGTAAGCCTGGGCCCTAGTTGAAACTGGTATAACGTAATATGTTAGTAAACTCAGTGGTCCTGCAAGCCAGGCAATATCTCTCTACGTTAGGCCTAGCCAAGGCCTGAAGTGCAAGATAGAATAGTCAGACTTACGCTTTGCCTTAATAGGTAGCCAAAGAGCTACCAATGCTAGCTAAATTACTAGAATGATATGGTGTTATATCGTTGGTTTAACATTGAACTCTGAAAGATGCAATTTTTGCACTCAAGTTATTTCCCAAACTTTCAAAAATTAGGCTGTATAGCCTGGCCTAATTTAGGCCTATATCTAACTTCTGCAATGTGTTACCAACATGTTCCTTTATGTTTAGATATTTCAAGGACATTTGAAGAAACACTGGGCAATTTCTGCAGAGATGAAGCCCTCATAATTGGAGTAGATTTGGTACGAGTTATGGTGCAGTGAGTGGAATGCAGTTGCAATTCACATGGTCTACCTCTTTGGAGGTGAAAAAAATAGTGTCACTGTATGTTATTATACAATGACTAATAATATAAGAACGGTTTAGATGTAAAAATTCAGACATATTACAGTACTTCTTTCTTTACTTTATTTTTTTCAGGTTGCGGCATTGATGTTTTGTTGACAGAATCCACCCACTACTTTCTTTGAGAAGAAACTACAGCTTTGTAAAATGGCAGCAATTGCCTTTTTTGAGCATAAAACTTCCTCTGCCTCAGGTAAAGTAATTATCCACACTCGGTTGCAGCATATACTGACGTTTAGGTTTTAGTTGTCTGACATTGTTCCAAGAATTTTACTTAAATATATGTCTGTTTTTTATTGATTTTCTGATAATTCAACATAATTTTATCTTTACCTTAACTTTACTTTAAATACTAGTTACTTTTTTTCATTGAAACCTGTACAGGGTTAAAGGTCTGTTGTATAGACCCAAAAGTACGCTATCATGGACAATTTTTTTGGGATTACGTAATCGACCTGCCTTGATCCGAAAATGACCTCTTTTTACCAATTAGTCTGCAATGCCTGCCATATATTTTTTTCTTGTATGAGGGTCTTTGTGTGAAAACTGTATGATTATTACACTGTACATAGTCTTGAACATATTTCCACACAGTGTTTACACAAAGAGCCTAATGGTGTTAAGAAGCTATGCAGGCTAATTGTAGAGCCTGCGGTCGATTTATGACCGTTGCAGGCCGAAAACGTAATCACAAAACTTTCCTAGCTATAGTGTGGTATAATTGGAGCCAATAAAGGAGATCTTTAATACATAATCTACAACTTGAGATGGATGTCTCGTGATTATTTTCTCTAGAATTCCTTTCACTCGTATTCCTCGGAGACTCTTCTGACTAACTCTGGCACTGGTTCCCTGGAATGGCTATCTAGAAGGGGAGGGGAGGGGTCATTATCATGGCGTTATCTGAGTGCACTAATCAGTGCCACTCCCAGCAACATGCTGCTGACATCATTGCCATGGTAACAAGCAGTGCACCAGAAGAGCAGGTCAAAACATACCTTAAGTTCCACTGTCACCACAGTGGTCAGGTTTGTGATGTATACGGACGAACGGCATTGCACGTAGCTGCATCGTGTGGTAGAGCTGGGCTGTTAGAGTGTCTTGTCAAGGAAGAAAAGGCTGACCTACAAAGCAAAGACCAGGAATCTGGTTGGACGTCTCTTCACCGAAGCATCTTCTACGGACAATTGGTCTCCGCTGTTAAACTTATTCAGGTAAGAAGAACTACCAATCTCAATTGACTTCAAGTAAATTTTGTGAGAAAACCGTTGTCCTTTTATGTTAATTTATTTTATGTATTTTTTTTTGTCCCTAGTGTTTAAACTTTCTAATGTGGACATATTTTATACTCTGAAGTACCTTATGACTCAAAGATAATCATCCTCATACTCCTCCTCATACTCCTCCTCATGCCCCTCCTCGTGCCCCTCCTCGTGCCCCTCCTCACTCTCCTCATTTGACACATTTACCCCCTCTTCCGTCTCCTCCATTATGTTAATTTTAATTTTTTTTTCTGTATGGCATACAGTAGCTACTGCATTTTGTTTAAATACTAGTGGGGATTTTGTCAGTACATATGTTTCTCTTGGGGGGGTTCTTGAAAGTTTATCTTGTCATTGCTATTATTATCACTGTTCTTTTTGTTTTGTTTTTTGAGTAAACCAGGACTAAGTTGTAATTATAAAGAGTTGAAGATCTACTGTAACACCACTTTAATGGACTTTTTCAAGACGTAAAGATTCATTATTGCCCTTGCAAGGAGTAATTCAAAGCTAAAATTTTGCATAACAGTTGTGAAGGCTGTGAAGTTTTGACTCGTATAAGATACTATGGTATATGTATATGAACACTGCTATACATCTTTGCACATGTAGGGCAATTTGTCCATTTTACATGCATTTGTGATGTGAAACCAGATAAATGATTCCCTGCTGTAGGTTCTTTTTTCCCTTGTATTTTGTCTCTATGGGACCAGCTGGGAGCAAGCTTAAAGAGTTGTGACTTTGAGGACCTCACACCTCTAGAGGTTGCTGTCAAGGATAAACCACCTCACATTGATTTCAGTGTTGACAATCCTTGTGATGTGTACACATGGGGTAGCAATTCAAACTTTACCCTCGGACACAGTAATCAACAGAGCCGGCTTAGTCCAGATGTGGTGGATGAATTCTTGAGAGTCAAAGTGCATATTAAACAGGTTTGTGTGATTTACTCGAACTAACCAATGATGTCTCATCTAGCTAATTTTATCAGTCAGGTGTGATTAAGTCCTGTTACAAGCACTAGGGATGTTTGTGAGTACCCAAATCTTGTTGTGCAAGGGGATGAAGGGGGAGGGGGATAAGATTGTTAAACAGGTTGCAATGACTGTTTGAAACCCATGACAGGTGGTCCTTAGACAGGGAGACTATAGAGTGGGGGTGCAGTAGTCAAGAGAGGGCTCAAAGCTTTCAATGGGGTAAAAAGAATTGTTATTTCATATGTCATAGATTCAGTAGAGAATTTTGAGAGCATTACAGCAGCCTGGAAGGTATTAATATAACAGTTTGCTATCTGTGAGGATGTAAGTAATATTCTGTACTCTGTGATGGCAGTTGTAGATTACTTTGTTTGTGCCAAAACATTTGTCAGAAATATTAAATGGAGTGTTAAATGTTATACTGATAGTTTCTAGTCTAACAAGGTCATTAGTACAATTTCAATGTGACAGAATTGATTATTCCATGCTATCAGTTGTGCTCAGAAGGGGTTGAAGATATGTTTTTGTTTTCATTCTGCATATTTCAAACTAAGAGATTAAGTTCATACTTTAATAACACATATATTCATACCATTATAAATCTCTTTCCCAAAGGTTGTCATGAACAAATACCACACGGTGGTGTTGGCAGTGAAGGGAAGGGTCTTTACCTGCGGCCACGGACAGGGTGGACGATTGGGTCAGGGTAAGGAGGAGACCTGTTTGCTACCAAAGATGGTGAAGGGACTGAATGGCGTCTGTGTCTTCATCGCTGCTGCCAGAGATCAAACACTATTCCAGATGGAAGAGTAAAGAAAACATTTAATTCCTTTGTACTCTTAGACTCTTGACTTCATTTACCCAAATTCCTGGAGATATTTTGGGGGTTGGGACTTTATATGGATATCCTAGGTAGTTCTTAATTCTATTGATGGTTGAGGTATAATACTTTGGTTATTGCTAGATTGTGAAGATTTGATATGCTGGCATATAAAGTGACTGTTGACAAATATTGTAATGAAACAAGGTGTGGGGGGATGGGGGTGGGGGAGGGAGACATGAATGAGAAGGCAGTTTTACCTCTCCCATTTCTCTGGGAGATGAAATATTAACTTTTACAATTTCATTAAAAGCCACTGTTTCTGAGGAGTTCCTTCCATGCCCCTCTTCGTGCCATGTCATTCCTCCACCTCCCTACATCCCTTCAAACAGGCGCGTAGCCAAGGGGGGCAAAGGGGCAGCCGCCCCCCCCCCTTGAGCATTTTTTTTTGTATGTCTTTATGATATTGCTAGTAATTTCAAAAGAGAAATTGCTAAGATGCAACTTACAAGGCCTGGGAAGTGCCATTTCCAGCGATCTGTGAGGCATTTTCAGCCAAAATTTTCTTGTGCGCTTCGCGCTAATCCATTGTGGCGCTACGCTTAGATAGTTTGCAATGTGGATCTACCGCTCTGATAGTTTGCCAACAGTTTCGCCCCTCCCTTGGCAAATTCCTTGCTACCCGCCTGCCTTCAAACTTGAGTTGTTCTATAAATCAGCCGACTCAGTAATCATTTTACAACAAGAAATCACACAGCCTCTGTATTGTCTGGTTTGAAATATATTTTTGCTATACTTTGTGACTTTCATTAAATTTGTTTCCGTCAAAGTTAAGTAATGTCGTTCAAGAAATTATCCTCTCCTGAAATCAATATGTTTAAATGGTTTTAATGGCAATGTTTTTTTCAAAAATTTGCATTTCATATGTTTGCCAATCTGTTTGCTGTACAAAATGATGTCATCTAGGTGTTTCAAGATGTAAACTTTTTACTGAGTTTTGACACAAATATTCCGATTTTGCAAACAAAGTACTAAAGACTTCCAGGTTTTACAGACAAATCTCTTTAATATACTAATCTTAAAATCTGAAATGGGCTTGTAACCTCTTTCTCTCGCCTTTCTAAAAGAGTAAAAAATGGGAAATTTTATTTCCATCTTTCAGCGGAAGCATCTACGGCTGTGGACAGAATAAGTTTGGCCAGTTGGGAATTTCACCGAAGGAAGACAAGTACCTGAAGCCAAGACAAATACTCGGAAAGGGGTTTGCAAACAAGGATAATGTTTGTATGGTAGCTGCCAAGTTCCATAGTGTTTTCTTCACTTCACAGGAGGTCTTTACTTGTGGACTAAATGCTGGTCAGATCGGTAAGAAACATTTCCTTCTCTTAGTTGAATATTTTCTCACCCCTCAAAAGGGTGGGGCATCTTGTTTTTCTTCACTTAACCGATCTCTGCTGCTCTAATGTGATAATCAATGGCAAACAGTGTTAAACTGGTGCCGAGTTCGAGTCACTCCAAGATTAATGTATGTCGTCCAGTTTACAGAGTTGTTGACAATTGACAATTCATAATCATGGACGTTAAATGTGAATCTAAGAGACTGACTTTGGTCAGCTTGCGGCTTTGATAAGCCAATGATGGCTTCTTCGCGAGTTCCTGCTTGCAGGAGGATCTAAAATACATACATACATACATACATACATACATAAACTGTCATATTGAAGAGAATTTTTTTCCACAATGCTAGTTGAAAGCCCCCATCTCAATATGTTGTCACTAACTCAGCATATGGTTGATTGAAGGTAACCTTTTTTTTCTAGCTCAACTTTTAACTACTCCAGACAGTTGGATCATAGGTGGTCTGTGATGTCATTTGAGCAAATAAAGATATTTCAGATGAAGTGCCGTGATGACATCATTCATTCTGCTGTAGTGCTGTTGCCAGATACACTTATCAAATATCAAGAAATTTGAAAAATTCATATCTTTGGGATACAACACATGGTTTTCCCCAAAGATGGAGAAAAGTGTCAGCAATTTTGCTATTATGATCAACTTTAACAAACCAATTTCAGGTAGTGCAGTTAAAGTAACATGTTGAAATGGTTCCAATTTACTATGAAGTTGTTTTTAATATTAGTTAAAGGAAGTGTCCTGTGGACAGTATGAAGGTCTGTTTCTCTAACTCTCTTCTCATCACACGGGTTCATCTTAGATGCTTCTTCTTCTTCTTAAGTATTTAATGTTTTTTTTCTTCTCTTCAGGCCATGCAAAGAGCAACCAATTCATTTCAGTGCCCAAGCTAGTGACGACCCTGAACCATAAGAATATGGAGATTTGTCACATAGCAGCCAGTGATGGAGTGACAGCTTGCAGCACCAGCAATGGTGACATCTATCTGCTGCAAAATTTTGTCTGCAGGAAAATTGTGAATAAGTAAGTTTAGAACAGGGTTGAAATAATCCTTTATAGCTTAGAGCCATCTAAACTCCATAAAGCAGTGAGGTATAGTGCCACAGAAGGGAAATGGTATACCAATTTATTAATTGTTGAAATGTTACTCTATTCTGGTGTATGAACCGGGTTCTTATACAGTAAAAGTAATTATTTAGAAATGTGAAAAGTGGTTGAAAAATTCATGCAATGGTTTGATTATAAGACATCTTTGGATGACCTGTGGTTTAAGAAGACTACAAAGACAATTTTTTTCTCTTTTTTGTCTGATAAATTTGATCATTTGATCATTGGCATATGGTGGATTAATTTTGTCTAAAGTGTAGGAAGAGGCAATGGTCCCCAAAATTTGAATGAGGGGTCTGTTTGCCCACCTTCTAAAGGATGCCTTTAACCGTCGGCAAACAACGTTGTATTTGTTATGTTTGTAATAGCGACAGAAGTTTTGATCTTGCAAGTTTGATTGGCTTCATCTCTCCTGGGGGCGTGTTGCTCTCTACCCAATAGGTGCGGCTTGGTGTAGGAAGGTGGACCCTCCTTAGGTGTACCCCTGGTCCCCAGGGATGTGCCTTCATTCATTAAATACATATGTATGTCTTTTGTCTTTCATTTCATTTAAAATGCTATGATGTGGTTGACTTCACAGACAACTCAACATTGCTAAGATAGTGGTCTGTGGGGGTACACTGGACACAGGTCTAGAGGAGATAGAGGTACAAGGGAAGTCTAAAGCTCCAGTTGTCATGGTGATACTACATAAAAGTGGCAAGGTTTGTTAAGTAGACTTTATATTCTTTGTGTTTTGGTTTTTTTGTTCTGTCGTCATTGTAGTTTTATTTCTCACTGCTGATAAGTGTGATCTGACCTGATTAAAATAACATGCCATGCTATGGTTATATAAGTGTAATACCAAAGTTATAGTGTTTTGCTACAGTTGTGTTATTAGCTCAAACTAGCTAAGCTAGGGATGACAGTTTGTCAGATTGACTATCTTGCATAGCAGTTTGCGTTGCGATACCGGATAAGTTATCCCCTTCAACATGAAATACTAGAAATGGTTCTAAGTTAGGATCTGGATGATACAGGATCTGGATAATCCAGGCTTTTATTGTAGGTGATTGTTTTTTTCTCTTTTGCTGGCTTCAAGCTTCAATATCATTGTAACATATTGGAGGCAAAGAGGTTGAAAGAAGGGTTGTAAGAAATATAACATTAATCAGAAAGATGACCTTGAATAACTTTGAGTATATATTGAGGTATAGCATTCCTGCTATAACCACATTGACTAACCTCTATCTTGTGTGAGCTTTAAAATCTTTCAAATAGTGATATTTTTATTTATTTTTTTATTTATTTAGGTTTACAGTCTTGTTCAGGGCCAAAGCCCTCTCACAACTTTTGAAAATACAGGGATTTTTTTCTTGTTTGATATTAATATATATTTGAATAAAAATTAATAGGTTTATTGACAAGGGAAGACTTTACACATAACTAGGTGACATGAAAAATGGCATTGTATTTCCCCATTTTTTTTACCGAATTTGTTTTTACCGAATTTAATTTTTTACCAAATTTATTTTTTATCAAATTTTTTTGAGAAAGGACACAAAGTAATAGAGAGCTTACAATGACATTTTGTCCATCACTTCTTCATCCAGGTTCTAAGCTGGCAGTCATCTGACGAGACCCTCAGAAGATGCGTCAGTAATCGTAAGAGACAGATCTTCTTCTCAGATGTAACCCTGAGTAAACAAGGACTGTTATTAGCCACCACAGAGGGAGAGGCATTTAAGGGTCACTTCACCCAGAAGAAGACAGCACCAGTATTTGGTACGGAAAATGCATTTGAATATTTTAGTCTTATTCTAGTCGTAAAACAAGGTTGTACTGATAGGTGATAATGCAGGGATGAGAGGAGGTTAAAAAAATAGGGTAGGGGCGGGGGGGGGGGGAGGGTGGGATAGTAGTGACAGAAAATAGCTCTTCAACTCCTGGAGGGTACCAGGGATGTAGCCAGGGGGGGAGCAGGGGGAGCGACCGCTCCCCCCCTTTCTGTGTCGATTTTTTTTTAAACTGTCGTTTTTTAGCATGGTATTTTGTCAGTGCTCTTTTGATCTTGAATACTCGTCAGCTCCGCTAACTCGATTGTAATCGTAGTAACATTCACGCCTACTGATTCAACTACTTACTTAGTTTGGCAGATGCAATTAGCTAAATTTAGCTTATAGCCAATTACAAGCCTACAGTTGGCCACTGTGTAATAAAATACATATTGCCTACCTTAACGCACTCAGAATGTCACGAACTGTATGCACAACAACGTCGACAACGTTCGTTCTATGAGTCGTCCTAAGGTGTTGCACGAACAGCATGTTATGAAGCTAAGCTAGCAATCGTACATGATACGCACTTCCTATAAATAATTATTACACTGCTAATACACTGCGATAACGATATTTGTTTTTAGGCCACTGCATATCAAGCAATATTACAAAATATGAAAGTTTATATTGTCCATCAGTTAAGTTCGTCAAATGCATTAAAGTCCAGACATTGGACAATAAACAAGAATCATCCTACTGGAAACATTGTAAAAGAGCACTATGTTTGTCTTTCTGATATATTATGTAAAAGAACATGTAAAAGAATTCAAACAGGAAACAAAATCTGCTGATTATGATATCATATGATCAGAGGAGTAGCCAGTATGTAGCACTGTAGGCCCGGGCCTACATTTTTTTTGGCCAAGTTATCTTTTTTTTAAAAACACCCATAATTCAAATCGATAAGCTTGCTGGACGAGTTTAAGAGTCTATAGACAGGAAAATCTATTGAAATGAACATAGCAAGAATATGGCTAAATTAGGTGACCTATTCTTCTGTCATCTAGGCTGTCATTTCTATCGCGTGCCGTTTCATTCAACACTCTACCCGCCGAAAAAGACTAGGATCCGATCTTGTCAGTTTTTTAACATGTAGTTAAGAACCCGTTTACGCAGATAATATTTCACTTGAGAAAACAGTTGAGAAATTTGCATCAGATTGCAATCGTCGGATAGCTCTCGCCTTCTCTTATTAGGCTAACTTAAACATTTAATAGCTACAGTTGTATCAAAGACAATTACTGGCTATCAGGCCTCGACAAAAATTTTTAAAACTACTCGCCAACTGGCGACCGAGTCTAAAATTCTACTCGCCAAAACGTTAAATTTACTCACCATTTTTTCTCGCAAAGTGTTTTTGTGATATAAGCCTAGGTAGTGTGGCCTAACTTAGGATATCGCGGTTTAGTGTTACTGTTAGTTGTTTACAGCAAAAACGATCTATTTAAATTGTGCTTTGTCAAAATTGTTTAAAACATGATATTCATGCGTTACCCCTG